>JAJHUR010137160.1:10853-23681 GCA_027495735.1 Lutjanus campechanus | reverse complement strand
GTCCCGCAGGGCGTGGGCGAACTGAGAGAGAAAGAGAGAATTTTTATGGTCTTTCTGCTTCATTGGAGCCATGTTCAGTGGACAGAAACAAGAAAAGGTGAAATGGAGAGGATTAAATGTGATAAAGGTCATGATTCAGGTGTTCATAATATTGCAGTTAAGTGCACCTTTTGTCCCACTGAGCTATCTCAGTAATTGGGTTTTCAGAAGATACTGTCTCTGCGCTTCATAAAATGAGGATTATGTAAGAGAACCCGAGCGATCGCACCTGTTTCCCTCGAGGAGAAAGTTCAGAGTCTCCTCCGATGCGTCCCTCAACGTTGTGGTTGCTCTCTCCGTGCCGACACAGGTAGATGGAGTGCGAGTGCACGTGGATGTTCATGAGGTAGTAGACGATCTTGCTCTGGATGTAGTCCTGCACCCTGTTCACCAGGAAACGCCGGCCCACGTTCATCACCTTGATGAAAGAGAGATCCCTGCAGGTGCAAATGAAGCATGTAGGTGAATCAAATGGTTGCTTACTGTCGCCATCTAGTGTTAATTTTATGAACTGCAGCTGTAATTCCACACAGTACGCAAAATGCCAAAACTTGGTTAAGAAAAACATTCCTAGTCATAAATAATAAACACCGTGTTTTCTTTAGGTGCCAATTCAAATTTAGGACTTCGAAAATTATGATCAAAGGAAAGAATGGTCATTCTCATGCTCTAGTATGTCTCAGAAGTTGTTGCAGCAGTGTTTGGGTTGAAAACCATTTTTTACAGGGTTTCTGCATGTTTCAACAAGCACAAAGGAGTCAGCAATGTCTGAATCAGTGAACATTGTTTGCTTTTATACAGGGTGTCCACAAAGTCTCTTTACAATTTAAAAAATTTATTACAAAAGGAACTGATGAGATATGTTAATCGGATTTGTTCTATGTTCTCAGTTTTTATCAAAGTTTTTAATCACATTGCATCTGTGTATTTCAGGTACCCTGTTGATGAAATAGGTTCTGTTAAATAAACCCCTAAAAAATGGCTACTCCTCAAGAAAAGGCACAATGTGTATCGTGGTTTACTGAAACAAAATCGGATACGCAGACTCAGCGAAACTACAGGATTAATTATGGAAGACATCCACCGTCACGTCCGTCAATTCATGCAAAAGATCACTGATGTCATTGCCACCACTGATGAGGCTATGCTACAGCGAACATGGCAAGAAATCGAGCACCGTCTTGATGTGCTTCGTGCAACTAAATGAGGCAAAAAAACATCAATATCTACTTTTTATTTTGTAAACAGATTTGTCTATTCATTTGCTTTTGTAATAAATTTGTTTAATTGTGAAGAGACTTTATGGACACCCTGTATAACTGAGTAAAATCCACCAGCTGCTCCAATAAATTCTGACCGAGCTACACATGAGTGGTTATTGGTTCCACGTTGGTTTCATTTTGTAGCTGTTGCAGCCTGATCAAGAAAAAAAAACTTTCCACATATTTAAAAGTGAGACTAAACATACTTATTTATGAAAGTAACATTAACTTCTTTAATCCAATCCATTTTTAAGACCTGTCAAAATCACATTTAAGACATTTTAAGGTCTAAAATATAGATCATTGGATTTTAGACTTTCACAAAGTCCCACAAGCCCGAAAAACATCTAAATAAATCTTTTATCCCTTCTGCAATCACCACCCTAAACAGTTTAAAATATAGACACAGCACTTTGACTGGATCTAGACGATCGATCGATCAATCTATCCATCCATCCATCTATCCATCTAGCTATAGTCCCTGCAGACAACCTGTATTACACAGATTTGGTGCACAACTTAACTATTTTTGACAACTCGAGAATTTATAAAAATGGTTAGAAATCCCTCCAAAATATCACAATAAGGCACGAAGACCTTGATGAACACCACAGAAAAAATCACACTGTAATTTGGTATCAAAAACTTTTGACATTTCAGAGATTTCTGTAAGAACTGCATTTTTCAGCTCTTCTGCTCTCGCTGTGATCGCTCATCAAGTCATCCATCCTCTGAATGTCCCAAGTGTGTCTAGTTTGTGGTTGTGAAGTTTCATGAGGTTGTGTTTATCCTTGACGTCACAATAGGTCATTTTATACAGAGAAGTCAAGTTTCGCTACTGTTTAGATGGCTGCTATGGGGACTAACATCATCACACATGAAGACAATTGGGCTGATTGAGTCTCAGCTTTCCAGTCAAACAACTCAAACACTGTTTAGGGACCCAATGCAGAAATATTCAAATAGAAACACATTTAAACTGCATGCAAAAAAATTTTCTTTCCAATTTCTTGACGGGAGAATGGACCCCTTTGAATATCGCCATGCCAGTTTTTTAACTCACTACTATTTAGCCTAACATTGGAGCCTTATTTAGCCAACTTGGACCAATGTATTCTGTAGGTCTTCTGGTTTCATATGATACAATTATCTTCACTGGAGCTTTAAAATTGAGTATGCTACAGCCTCTGAAGGAGAGAAATGTCAGCCAGAGATGGTGTTGAAGAGGTTAAATGCAGTTCTTACTTGTCGTAATCATCAGGATCTAACGGTTGGTACGTGACCTTGTAGCACTCGATTCGTTTGAGGAAGTCGTCCATGACTCTCTCTCTGTGTCTCTCGGGATAGTCGGGACTGGACACTTTCACCTCCTGTCACAGGCATTTAACACATTCAAATAATGAGAGCAGGTGCTGTAGTCCTTATATAACACTGTAGACAGTGAGAATATTAATAGATTACAGGTTTGACCCAGACGAACAGTCAAACCGTAAAGTTTCAAAGGTGACATAAGATCGTACCATGATATTAGCGGCGATGACCTCCGGGTCGTCACACACGGACTCCACAAAGAACACCTGTTGGAAAAGAGAGCGGCTCAGAGGGTCGACATGTGCAGAAACTTCCAGAAACTGTCGACTGAATCAACGTCACAGCTCAGTTTCATCAGAGATTAAAGGTACTCTGTGGAATATTGTTTGTTTTTTAAGTTATGTTTACATTCCCACCAAAATGTATTGTGTGCATCTTAAAATCTAATGTTTAGTGCATTTCCTTTAACATGAAACATTTGCAAAGCTGATTTTTTGTTTTTTATTTTGAAATCTGAATTGTTTACGTTTTCTAGCTGGTAGTCTGCACTCTGCGTTTCTGAGTGTGGCTACATTTCTTATGTTTTTGCCTGCGGTTGTCCAAATGAAGTGAGAATCACCAAAGTGATGATTGTCACAAAATCATTTTTATTGCACTTGCTTTAGGAATCACTGTGACGTAGGCTACTGTTGTCTATCGGACGTAGACACATGCAGCACTGCACTGCTGCAAATCATACCAGGCTACAACTGAGGGCTGTAATGCGCAGCGAGATTAATGATTTAGCGAGGTACGTTAAGTCTGAAGTCAGAGTTTTCAGTGTCGCGAAGGTAGGCTCTGTTTTAACCTGGCTAGATCACCATGGTAACTTATGCTGAACTCTGGTCTGGAGCAGGTTGTGTTCAAAGTTTCAGATTAAATCGGCTGCAAAAGCGTCTTTCACTGATTCTTTTTCTGATGATGTTCTTAATGAGTTATAAAGCTGAGCTGTATGTTCATAAATTCACAGAATAAAACCGTATTACAGCAGCACAAACTGTGCATCACGTTGTCATAGGAACATCATTTTGGCGATGCGGTTATTTGTTTCCTGTTTGCTTCGGGTCATATTACCACTTTAACTTTTACACAGCAGATCGTCCACATGCTAAAATAATAATGAAGCAGCTACAGACACTTTGTTTTAAAGCTTGATGCTGATTTGCTGCCAAGTTTGCTTTTCACTGCAGCTCAGAACACAGATTAGAAAACTGATTAGTCCGTCCCACTCATCACAGAAAATATTCAGTCACGTTCATTTTACTTTGATTTGGCCAAAAACTTGAGTGATTTCCAACATCTCCTTTATAATGGGACAGCGTGAGACTGACGGCATTGTGTTTAAATCTGCTCTATAAAGTTTAATTTGTTACTGTGAAATTGTCACATTAGAAATAAACAGCAGCATTAAGAGCCCATTAAGTCGATTAGTAATCTTCTGCCAGCATTCCTGGCAGTGATGCTTGTTGCTGCAATGTTTATTTTTAAATATTTTCCATAAACTCTCCATTATAACAACCTGTTCATCTGGACTGAAGTGACCAGCTCGTAATGCAGTGAAAAGAGTCAAATGACGAACCAAACGCCCCTTTTTCTTCAGGCACAGAGCCTGAAGAAGAAAGCCTGACTTAACAAATAAAGTTGATAACAACCATTGTGATGGCTGTTTTCTCTGATTGGGGTTTTAGGTTTTGTCGAGCGAGCTCATGCAAACAAAGCCTGGCTGTGTTGAGCCCTCAGCAGACACGCTGGTCACACATGTAATACCTCAACATGTAAATAGCATTACTTGGTATTCATAGAAGGAGCACAGAGCTGTAACAGTTTTAATTGGATAATGCAATTTGTAGTTAAAACATTTACTGATAATAGTAATGAAAGAATTAAACAGTTATTTATTTATTACTTCATTTTTTTGTCTTTCCTCATGGGTGATCAACCTTTTCGATGGGTGCTCGAGCACCAGAGCACCCACATGTTCGCCGCCTACACTGTCAACCAGTGGAATTAGGGCTGGATGATATAACACCGGGTACCGATAAATACTGATAATTCCTATTACATGGATTCGTGAAATACTTGATCTGATCAATGCCAGCATTCTGAGGTGTGTGATCGTTAGTATGGACACAGTTCATATCATCACAGTTCTGATCACGGACTCTGGAGGAACAATAAAATCATTGTTAAATCACTAAAATCATTTTAAAATTACTATTTTGTGGCACATAACTATGTAACAAGCAAGGTAATGCACAGTCAGCAGGCCACTATTGTGAATTAAAGCCATAAATCATTTTAAAATTAATATTTTGTGTCACATAATTTTGTGTACCAATTATTATTATTTATTTTTTTTGGTGAGTAGCCATGTTATCAGTGGGATAATATACGGTGAGCAGGTCATTATTGTAAAATAAATCTCGACGGGATGATGCAGGATCCCGAACCCTTACTTAATGACCTATTTTCAATTGAAAACCTGGAGAAAAAAGGTTACTTTGAATTTAACTACTTTATTCATCAAGGCACACAGTTAATAGGCTTAAAATAGACTTAAAAAAACAAACACACAGGTCTTAGAGGAACAGCATGAAAGAGGCAGCAGGAACGTGTATTATGTTGCATCCACAATCACAAGGAGGAAATATAATGTAAACACAGCGATACTAGTGGTCAAAAACTCCACAGGGTGCAGGTTGTGTCTCTTTAAATATGCCTAATCAATATGACTAAATTTAGCCAATCTTACCTTGAATGCATTCTCCTTCACAAATGCTAAAATGAGGTCTCGCCGTTCTCTTGTTGTGTTTGTTGCATCAAACACCTGATAAAGGGAACAAAAGGAGGACAGATTAAGAAAATATTTCTCCTGTATTATGCTGGTGTTCAATAGTAAAATGTTTGCGGGACAGTTTGGGATTAAAGCTGTCCTCGTGCAGTTCTGTTCTGAATATTTTAAATCTTTTGGAGATGAGCCAACACTGAGACAGAATGCGGACAGATTGAGAGGCAGAGCGAGGACTCACCGCGATCTGACCCCCCTCCTTCGTCAGGTACGCCTTCACATCCTGCAGAGCTACCAGAGCACACTGCCTGAGGGACACACACAACACATGGAAACAGTTCTCTGGACTGTAAGAGCCTCAGTATGCTGCCATTCACCAAAATCCACTTTCACTGAAGTTTACATTGAATGTGTGGTGTGTATGATTCTTATATGACATGGAAAATATCAGAAATCTATAAGTATTACTCGTATTATATCACGGGTATCATGTAGACATTAATGCTCAGTGTTTTTCTAGTATTGGGTTATTTTATGCTGTTTTTTTTACCATTTGGCCATCAAATAAACTGGGACACAAAGATTAATGTCTTATCTGCAGCATTTTTGTACAAGCGGTATCTATGGCATCTGGGTTAAAGGAAGTATAGTAAAAATAAATTCTCAGCTCCTCCTAGTGGTGTCAAACCATGGAGATAGTTTAGTCTATCACGATTAATTTGACTGAAATGGCAATATGCAGTACAATTAGGGGCAACAATCATTTTTGCAATTTTCATTCGATATTCATTCGATATTTATTTGATATTTATTTGATATTAATTTGATATTAATTGAGGTCCGTACCGAACAAACATGTTTTCTGTCATCTGGTGAACAAGATTTGTATTCCAGGTCATCTCTGCAGCACTACAGTACCTCTTTATTATGCTGTTTTCTCACACATTTTTTTTCCTTTTTCAAAAAATTGTGATTTGGTCCTGGTTCAGCGATTTGGATATTGCATTTGGCCATATTGCCATTTTAATAATATTGCAATTAATTGTGAAGGCCTGATTCTAGGCAGATATGTCAGAGAGGGTTCCAAGTGGAACCTTTATAAAAGGTTTTCTCACATCTGTAGGATAAATATGAAGCCAGGAGACGGTTAGCTTAGCTTAGCATGACGACTGGAAACAGAGTGACTGAGTCTGAGCTTTAGAGGTGCTGATAGGTGGATTTTGTCACCTTTTCGCTGAGGTGGGCTAACTGTTTTGTCTCTAGTCAGCAAGTGAGCTTATTTTCCCAAAACTTAAAAGTAGTGACATGCTGTTTTGTTCAGTAAATCAGAATCAGAATCATGTTAATTCCCAAATACGTTTACACAGGCAGTACGAGGACTTTGTCTTGGTGTTGAGATGCATAACTATAAACATAGTAAATAGAAAAATATAAAGAAAGATAAAAAAATAAGTACAATGGGTGAAGAACCATAAATAGAAAACTGTAAAATATGTACAATATGCAATTTAAATGAAAGATCTGTACAGTTTTGTGCAGGAAAGTGCAAAGTATTCACCAGGGAACGTGCAAAAGTTCACAGTATGCAGTAAAACAACATTATGTGCAACATATAAGATATATGAGCAAGACAGTAATAAAAAGAAAAGATAACTCTAAGAAAGCAAAAAGGTACATTTCTCAAAAATGTCAGACTATATATTCCTTTAACCCCCACCCAGCTGACACCTCCCACAGCAAAAAGAGAAAATCTCAGAATTATTTACAGCTGCAGTTTGACCCAGGTTGGATCCTCACGCAAAACCCTGGAGGGCTTCTGTCAGCTGCAGAGTGACAGCGGCAGCAGCTTGTTTAATATCTAGGTCACAATTCAGCACCGGGATTCTGTCGACAGCCTGTCACATTTTCATGATACCCATGAACCGCAAAACCCATTTCAATTACTGCTGCTGGATAAGACGAGGAGGGAAGGAGACGGTTCTAGCAGTCTGTCTTAACTCGTCTTTTTTTGGTGAGTGATTTGGTGGCGATACTTTGACTGTGTCTGCACATTCAGTCTTGGTCAGGGCCGGTTTAAGGTGGTATGAACACTCAGCTGACCCCGTCTGTGTATCGACCGCTGGCCTCAAAAAACAGCTTAGTCACTGATGCAGCAGTGGAGGCTGCAGAATACCAAACAGACCATGTTGAGTTGAGGAAATGTTACACTCAGAGAGAAGAGATGCTTCAGCCTCCCTTAATGGTAGACGGATAATCATGTGAACGCCCTCTTAACTGAGTGAACGAGACCAAATTATGAGCACATTTGTAATAGAAGAACTTACTTCCTGATTTTCATGGCCTCCTCGTTGTCGTGGCGGAAGAAATCATAGGATTTATAAGCCCGGACGGCCTCTCTGCGGTACACGCCCAAGTTAAACACTGAAAAATAAACAAATGACATTAACGCTCATATGCATCATATGTGTCACACTACATACAGCCATGAATCCATGTAAATGGAGAGACTTTAACTGAAAAACCCTTTTTTTAAATTACATTTCACATTAAAAAGCAAACAGTTTCCAAGGAAACAAACAGGCTGGAGGTAATGAGGCCGTACAGATCTTGTGGACTTGTCCTAAAAACAGCAATTTTGGGACAGAGCGCATTCAGTGTTGAATGAGGTATGAGGATTAATAAAATCTCCAAGAAGTGCTCTATTTAATACCTGGGCAATTTAACTAAAGGGGTGCAGAAGGAAGATGAATATTTAGTCAAAATTCTAGACACAAGAAACAAGAGACTGTATTAAAAGTGACCCAATTATAGACATTAGATATCGTACAGGAAATATTTCTGATGGAAAAAATGGCTGATTCTTTAAGAGTGAAAGAAGACATATTTAACAGAAAATGAGAGAAAAAAGGATCAGGTTTAGAAATAAAGACACTGGCACTGTATAATTTTATTGTATAAAAGTCTTGTAGTTGTAAACTGTAACCCCGACCTTTCTTTCTTTCTGTGTTTCACTGGCATGTTTTTGTTTAACTTATGACTGTATAAAGACAATAAAAACTAAAGTGATTTAAAAAAACACTCTGCCCTTGTTATATTTTTATCAGCAATCACAGCTATTACGACTGAACTGATGCTAAATTAAGCCTCCTGTTCTGAGACACTCTCACATTCAGTACATGTATTTAAATGTACAGGTCATGTTGGGTGACGAGGTGGAAGCTGCTGCACACAACAATAGAAAGAACATTTATACCGTCACTGGAAAGTATTTGAAAGTCAAAAAGTATATAGTTTCACCTGTAATCAACATCTTAGTGATTTCATAACCCTCTTCCATCTGCAGGTTAAAGCCAGTATAACAAAAGATTTGCTCATCCCTTTATTTGTGACTGACAACAAACTCTCCTCCAAATATTTATCCTGTTTGAACGTCCTTTCGATAAAATCATGTTTAAAATATTGATTTAAAACTGCTAAATACAGTACTGCAGCTTGCAGATCCCCATATAGTGCACTTTAGAGTTGAATGGGGCACGCATGTGGCAAAGAAAACTTGAAGACGCTACTTAAAGTGAAAACGAGTACGATGCAGAAAACAGTCATGTACATTGTAAATTTGTTGCAACAATATTGTAGGTATGACTGTTGGTGCTCTCACAAAATATCAACACTAGGTTTATAAGTTTTGTGCATTTTCTTTAAGAGGTAGTTGAAAATGCTAATAATCAATTAATTCTTAATAATCAATAAGATACATAATGCATGTTTTTTTCTCTTTTTTCCTTAATATCATTATTTTTTCCTTTTTTCACCTCATTTTCAGTATAAGTTTCCTTTTTCAACAAATGTCTTGGCCAGAAAAAACAATGTCAAATTAGGCACAATTACTGCCACTTCTAAACCACTGATTAATTATCAATTCCTATATTGTTAATCAGTTAAACTTTTAACGGCGATTAATAATTAATCATTAACATCCCCAATTAACACGATGAGATTTTGATAATCATCTGTGGGTATAATGACTAAGTAGGAAAAGTCTAACAGAACAGTTTGGTGACTTCAGTTTAGTTACAATACCTAGTTTCATAAAACGATATTTATAATTCTGTTTGACTTAACATCTGCTGTTTTGTTTGACTTCAGTGTGTTTAAGCGCGTGTTTGTCATTTATTACCTTTGGTCGGGACTCCGATCCAGTTGAGGTAACGTGTGAGTTTCTTCGACATGTAGGTCTTCCCTCGTGCAGGCAGGCCGATCATTACGATCACTGTCGGAGAATTAGTCATATAGGAAGCCCACGCTGCACAGGAGACAGATATACATTATTAGAAATATACGTAGGTATGTGGAAATAATGTCTGACCATCTGATGTTTGGCTTTCACAGCAGCAGAGATACAAAGCGATAGGGGAAAAAAAATAGAAGTAAATAAGGAAAAGAGAAACATAAACGAGGCAATAACAAGAATAAATACACTAACAACTACTAATGTAAGAACAGGGTACACAATGAAGTGTAAACAAACAATAGAGAGTATGCATAAATAAAACAGAGGTATAAAATGTGCAAGACTGTGCAAAAATATAAATAAAAGCAGTACAAACAAAGGTGATGTGTATAGTTATTATTTCAATATGTGAAATAAATAACTAAAAATAATTTAAACAGTGACAATATGTGTGGTTTTGAATGAGATCTATAAAGAACAGTGTTTATATGTATACAAGTACATATACATATTTACATATACTATATACTGGTAGACTGATATAGTTTCTGGTCTTCCTGGGAAAAAAGTCGATCAATTACAATTATTGCAAAACTCAGCTGAACATGTGTTGACATGGACCGGAAAGAGCGAGCACACATTACAGCAATTTCACCAACTCTCTGCACTGACTTCCTGTGTGCTTCAGAATTGATTTTAAGATCCTTTTATTGGTTTATAAAGCTCTTAATGGTCTTAGTCCTGCCTATTTTTCAGATTTGCTTTTATCCTACGAACCCTTCAGGTAGTGGCCTTTTAATTATCCCCAGAGTTAAAACAAAAACCCACGGAGAGACGTGTTTATCTAGTTATTTATTTTGATTAAGCTGTTTTCCCAGCTTGCATATTCTTTTATTTTATCCACTGATTATTATTAACTTATTTAATCAGTAATTTATTGATTGATTTTTAATTATTAGTTATTTTGAGTTTTTATTCTGCCTTTGGTGTTTCAGAACTTATGATAATGTTTCCTCAGCTGCCATTTCTAATGAGTGCTGTTCTTATTTTAGTCTTTGCCATTACAAAGTCTTTTTTGTGTGTGTGTGTGTGTGTGTGTGTGTTGTGTGTGTTGTTTTTCCTATGAGAAGCACTTTGTTTTGCATTCTGTTTGTATGAAAAGTCCTCTATAAAGTCTAATTGACTGACTGATACAGGAGGTGGTATGATAGTAACTTAAGCACCAACTGTATTAATCACCAGGGTAACAAAAGATAAAAAATGTCACATAACAGGCAGAGAAATTAAAGCACAGAGATGTTAGACAGTATTTCAACATAACTGAGAAAAATACTGCAGCTAAAAGTGCGTGTTGTTGCCATCCTCCCAGGATTAAGACAGACTAATAACTAGGTCATGAGTGTGTACTGGACAAAAATAATTGTCTCTTCAGACATAAATATCATCAGTGTGGACTGGGATCAAAGGTAGGACCTGAAGAAATTAGAAGAAGACACGTCCTGGGAGAGAAAGGCAATTTCCTTAAGAACAGTAGAAACCACAGAAAGGTTTCTTTTTTTGTCTGAAGAGATTCAAGTTTTACTTTCTGGTCTTTTGCAGCTCGAGCCTATAAATGAAATGACTCCCACCCAGAGAGGTGATTGTGATCTAATCCAGAGTGAACAATAATGAGAGAAGGTGTGGTGTGTTCCAGGTGCACCTGTAAACAATTAAGGCAGTCATGCAGAATAACTTGCTCAGATTTAATTGTGGGGAAACTTGGACTTTACTTACAGCACTTCTTCTCATTCATTCTCACGTCTGTTTTCTTTGCTTCTGCTGAGTTTGCAGAGCCATTGTCCATCTGAATGCTTGACATGTTGAAATCTGCTCCTCACTCTTTGTTTTTCTCAGATGGGCATTACATCCAAGCTGCTCTGAAACAGAGGAGAGAACAGAACAATGCACATGAACCTATGGCTTTTTTTTTTCTTTCTAAAAATATGCAATGATATGGCTTCATGTATCCCTGGTAACATCCCAGGATGCACCCTGAGGAGCAGAGGATAGAGATAAAAGGCGCTGCCACATCATCTGCTGGCTGAACACGCTGTATTTATAAAGCCGCATAAAGCAGGCAGTGATTCCTCTCTAACCGGGGTGACTGAGTTCATGCGACACCGAATCACACATGAAAATTTAAACATAATCCACCTCAAAGATACTCCACGCGGGACGCGGCTCAAACAGCATCACACTCATTGATTTTTTTAAAATTTGATCAGATCGATATTCAAATGATGAGTCCTACCGGTCAGAAACACCTCAGCAGTTGCCGTTAAAACACCGTCGGTACAGAGATGTCACGATCTGCCGGACCGAGAGTCTGCGCCCGCCGCGGAGGAGCCAGTCTGGTCGGCCTGTCCTTGGTGCTGAGGTGCCTCCTCGGCCGGCTGGTGTCCTTCCAAACTGGAGGTGTGCCTCTACGTCATTTTTTTTCCTACCGTAACGTTGATAATAGAGCTACGTCAACGACGCACAGCCGTCCTGTACCACAAATTCAAAAGCGCAAAGAATAAAACATTTAAGGCTCCGCAGAGGAGGAGATGATCAGAGACAGACAAGCGCTACAAAACTGATTATTCAAAGATTTAACAAAACACATTACACTATCATAATCATGACATGTCTTTATGAATGCTGGGCTGCACCAACAAATATTAATTTAATCTAAGATTAGATCTCATTTGAGTTTAGCTAAACTCGGTTTAAAATGAAAAGAAAAAAAAAATCTGATTTAAAATTGAATATAATTCTAAACTAAAAACAGATCTCAGCTCAGTAATGTAAACAGAAATGAGAATTTAATCAATATGGAGATACTTACGCAAATTTAAAAAATAAATGTACCCAGCACCATTTATTGATGGTCATGGGACCTAGTAAGTTAAAAAATAAATAAATAAATGAAAAAATACAGAGTGGAGAAACTGTTAACTATCTCACATATTATTTAACAAAACGTGACATTGTTTGCTAGCTTTAAAAAAAACAAAAACGTTATATTGTTTGCAAGGTAAAAAGTAAAAAAAAACAAAAACACGTTACATTGTTTCCTAGCTAGCTAAAAAACAAACAAAAAAAAAAAAAAAAAAACAAAAAAAAATATTTTTTTTTTA
>JAJHUR010137160.1:0-10833 GCA_027495735.1 Lutjanus campechanus | reverse complement strand
CAAACAAAAAAAAAACAGACAAAAAGTGATATTGTTTTGTTCATACCCAAATAAAATAAATAAATAAAGTTAAGTGTAAGTTAATACTGTATCAAGTTTACACATAATTAAATTTAATCTAGTAAAAAGTAAAATGAGATTTAAAGAGATGTTTGAATTTAGTCTTTCTTAATTTTAATATACTTTAAAAGTTTAATGGAACATGTATTGAAGTTAAATCTCATTGGTGAAAAACTAGCCTGTGTCATTTGGTCAATTATGTCATTTTTAATGCAAAGCTGACACAGTCTGAGATGTCTTTGTTATAAATACTTGACATTTAAAAATATTACATTATACTGTCATTTGTGGTTGGTTTTGACACTGGCTGTCATGAGACCATTATAAGCTGTGGAGCTAGCTGCCTAATTAGCTAAAATTATTAGACTCAACCCCGGGGTGCCAAACCACTTTGGTACTGTATTCCCTGTAGCACTTTAATCATGGCTGGAAAGTTGAGCCTGTTGAGGCCCTATGGCAACAAAATTCTGCCCAAAACCGACCCGAACCTGACCCTCATTGGCATTTTTCAGCCCGAGCTCAACTACAGCCTGACATTTTTCTTAACAACTTTCCCTCTATGCACCAAACAGTGGGAGTTTTCAGTGACAGGGACATTTCATGCAGGGAACTGGAATCAGCAACAACTAAATTGAGGAGAAAACATGAAAATAAACAAATAAATATAGTAAAGCCAAAACCCGATGTGAGAAATAAGGCCCAATCCCGTCGTGTCCGGGCACAGATCTCAAGCTTTCAATTGCCTGGCATCAAACCACAGATAACAACAGACAGCAGTTAGCCTACGTTAGCAACAAGTCCACCAGGTAACTCTGTGAGCCAAATCACTTAGGAACTGTACTCTGTTGTCAAACTGACCTTATAATATTTAATGACATCTTTATGACAAGTCCAAATGGTACCACTTTTCCTTGACATCCAGGAAACTCATGACACAGTTACAAAAACATTTGACAGTGTAATAAAACTTACTCACTTCTTCATGACAAATCCAAAATGCATCACTTTACTTGAGGCCAAGGAAAATATTCATGACACAGCTATAAAGGTCCATGTCATGACATGCATGTCTTATACACACCCCTTTGAATTAAGTGTTACCAAGCATTATTCACCTTTATCAAACATTTTTTAAGCATAACTATACTCATTTTGCATAGTTTTTATTCAACAATGGTCCTCAATACAAAAGGCAGATAGTGGTCAAAGAGTCATGACTTACAGTTCCATTTCATGTTTAAAGGGACAGTTCACCCCAAAGTAAAAAAAATATGTACATCCCCTTACCTGTAGTGCTCCTAATCCATCTAGACTGTTTCGGCGTGAGTTTCTGAGTTTTGAAGATATCGATGTCGGCCTTCTCTCATATAATGGACCTCAATGACACTCAAAAAAATGCATTTGGAAAAACTCAACAGTATCCACAGACCTTGTTGTGAGCAGTTTCACGTAGGAACTACTTTCTTTCAAAATAGCTAAAACCTGGTAGTTGTCTTGCTACTTTTTGGACAAGCTAGCAAAACCGCAACATAAAAAGCTGTTTAATCTCTGCCTCAACAAGTATACAACAGACTTCATGCCAAACTGTAACTTCAAACAGAGATAATTTATTATTTTGTTGTAATTATTAATTTACATTGATACACTCAGATTTCTTCTCCTTTCAATTTCAATTCAATTAATGAATTCTCATATTAACCATCGTGACGTTATACTGGAAATAAGTGCAACTAAACACAGCTTAAATACGTAGACATTTAGATGGACTAAATTATGTCTGTATTCTGTATTGCTGTTGAAGGCTGATATCTCCAAAACTCGGCACTTCACACTAGGGCTGCACAATTTGGTAAAAAAAAAAAAAAAAAAAGTCATATTGACATTCTTTTGATTGAAATTGTGATATGTGTTAGGATTAGTGGAAATTATCATTTTTACATTACAATTTTCATGTTCATTTTGTTCCGGTTCTGCGATTTGGATATTGCACCTGACCACATTGGATTTTACTGCAACTGCGATTAATTGTGCAGCAAAACCCACACCAAAGTGAGCTAGATGGATAAAAAGCACTATAGATAAGAGGAAAAAATATGTATTTTTGATTTTGGGGCGAACTGTCCCTTTAAGCACTAAAACAGAACCCCAAATAAATAAAGCCCACTTACAATCACAATGTTTCCTCCTTAAATAGTACAAAAGTCTTAAAGTTGAGTCATCTGACAAATCCTTTAATACAGTTGGTCGCCCTTTTGATTAGATTGAGTTTGATTTACTGGCTTTACAAGCACACGGCTTCTTTTACAGTTAAATCATACTGATGAGAAACATCAGCGAATGAGACTAAATAAACTATTTACATCATCGTCTGCATTTAACTCATTTACATTTTCACACTGTGTGCAAACATCTGTACACAGACACACGAGGAAATTTAGATGCCACAGATGCCTGAAATGAGCTCGGACCTCAAACCCACGGCTATTTTTAACCACATACTGAGGAACATTCACAGGTCAGAGGCTAGGCACTGGGTTAGTGGTGCGGCTGATGGAAACTGTGTGTCGCCACATCAGCTGAGGTGCCAGAAATGGTGTGTGTGAGCGATTGTCAGAGCATCTCAGGCTTGCGGATGATGAAACTCAAGAGACACAAGTTTCAGTTGGAAGGCACAGACAATGACCAAACTGTCAGTAGGTTTGCACTTTTTTTTTTTCTGTGGATGAGAGGTCGTCTGCAGCAGACAAGAAGGCGGAGTCTCTGGTCTCCAGTGTCCGACTGTTAGTGGTTCTCTGTTTTCACATTAAGGCTTGATTTTCCACAGCTGGAAATTAAACAGAGGAGACTTTCATTAGAGAGAGAAAAAAAAAGAACGATTACATCATTTCTCAGATAACTTACAGAACAAATACACCATCACAGGTGATTCCTCGTTATAGGACCAGTTCAACATTTTGGGAAGTCAACTCATTCACTTTCTTACAGAGAGCTTTGATTGATGCCAGTAGTGTCACGATGTACCAGTGCTGACGATAACTGTGAAAAACTAAAGCTATAGTAGGCAACATTGTTTTGGAATGATTGAGAAATAATTTCATAAAAATCTTTCAGCATATTGTAAATCAGGTGTTCTGAGAGAGAACTAGACTTCTGCACCTCCTCTACGGCTCTGTTTTCAGCATTTAGAGAATCTGGCCCATGATGGTAGATTTAAACCAATCACAGGACTTTTCAGACCTGGGGGGCTGTTCCACTAGTGCAGCTGCATGTGCACGTCCCATCGGCGAGACCCTGAATCAATGACGGAAACTACTGCAGGAAAAGTCTCTTTAAAATGGCAAATGAGCCTAATGAGCAACACGCTCAACCCATGTTTGAGTTTGTCAGCTCACTCAGTTCACCTTCAGTTTTGTTCATTTACGTGTATCGCAGAGCTTTGCGCAGTGCTGAGAGGACCGGACGGAGCTGAGACACAGAGCTGCTCAGAGCTGAGGAGCTCTGCAGGGGAGGGTCGGTGTCACACTGGTGCTTTTGGAGGAAAAAAAGCAGTTGCTGTGATGCCGGCCGCTTTACTGCCAGTAGAGGAACTCGGAGCAATTCACAAAACAATTACGAATGTGCTGACCGTCCAGATGAGAGGTCAGAGTTTGTTTTTTAAACTTTTGGGATACAAAGTGGATTTATCTTCATGTTTGCTTGCAAACCTGTGTGCAGAAGCAACATGGAGCAGCCGACCGCGCTGTTTACAGGGTAAGTAAATGACACATAATTACCGACACCGTGCTTTTGTACGAACAACCGAGTTGCATTTTCATGGCCGCTTATATCGCGGTGAGCCGCACCCGACACGAACCGCGAGCCTGACTGGCCTCCAAACGGGCTGCGGTCACGTCACGCCGACCACTGCCAAATGGTGTCGAGCCTCTTTTTCACCTCCTCAAACAAGCGAGTGTTGTGATACTGAGCTTGTGTGTGCAGGAGAGCAGAAAGAAAGACCTTTCTAAAAGTCTTTTTTACGTTCAGCTGTCAGTACTTCTGTAGCTTCATACTGAATCTTTATGTTTTTAAATGTAGTTTCTATCCTCTGTCTGTGTTTTTTACTGTCAGGTGTCTGTTTTATTACACACAGCTGATGTCTGTCAGTCTGTGCTGGCTGCCTCTGTAAACCTTACTCAGATGAGACTCAAAAATCAACCGTTTTTAGGCTTTGTACCTACTGCAGCTTTAAATATTGAGGTTATTTTAAATGCATAATATGCAAGTTCTGCTACCAGGGGTCTCTGTCACATTCAAACAATAACAAAAGATGTAGTTTGATAATGTCATGAAGAAGTGTAGCATCATGGGAGTTGTTATGTTCACTTTAAAACAACCATCACAACTGATGAAAAACTGCGTCAAACAGAAATCATGTTCGTGGACGAGGTAATATTGAAGTTTCATTCACATTCTCAAATTTCATCCTCACACTGACGTATCTGATGCACCCCATGTTTCACCAGAAGTTACAGCAACAGCTAGCAGGAGACGCACCGTTACCTTGAATAAATAACGTATGTCTCTGCATTTAAACATTACACAATGTACACAATTTAACAAAATAGATCACATATGTCGAGCATTTTTAAACATTTTAGTGCGAAAATGTTATATATTATAGCTGTAATAATATACATGATCATATGGGGTAAATAATCCAGTGCCTCTTAAACATCCTGTATCATCTTAACTCAGTTACAGTTACAGACTCTTTCTCCACCTTCCTAAACTTACATATTTTGAGTGTAATGCTTTTGCCAAAAGAAGAGACAAAATATACAATTAAGTTAAAGAACAATCTGACTTATGGCTTTTTTTCCCTCAAATTTTTTATAGATTTCAATATAAGGTTGTTAGTGTGAATTCTTTTGGCTGTGTGCGTAGTGAAAATTTTATATCATGACAGCCCTAATCGATACCAATATCACATCAGTGATGTGGAGCTACAGTCAGGAGACTCTTCAAAGTTCAAAATTAAAACCATCAGCATCTCAAGAGATCGCCGATTAGCATGATGCATCTATTTTGTTTAATCCAAACACAAAAAGAAAAGTAAAAATGACAATTTGTGGTTAACTGGAGGTGCCGGTATTTGGGAGCTCTTTATGCTAAGCTAGGCTAACAGTGTCCAGGCTCCAGCTTCATGTTGTACTTAACGCATAATACACAGTGAGTGTAATACTGAATCTGACTTTTGCAAAGAAGGCAAATGGGCGTTTTTTCTCAAAAAGTTTGAGCATTACTTAAAATATTTCCTGCTTTTATTAAGGGCACTTTGACATTTGTCAGTATACAGTCGCTGTAATTGGAGGCACAGCCTGTAACCACTTCAGAGCACTTTTTAGATCATCTTGTTCATCAGTCACATTCTGAATTTTTTGCATTATACCAACTTATCTGCCAGATGGCGACGACAAAAGCAAGAATCTTTCTGAGATATTTCTAAAATATCCTTTTAGGCAACTAACAACTCCAAGAACTACAGTGTAAAATGCAATTTTAATGGAAAATCTTATCATTTGTATTTAAAAGCTGCTCCATCCTTTTAATATAGCAGTTGGAGACTTCTTTAAAAGAGAGAGACATAAAAAGAACCACAGACGATATCATACAACTCTTTTCACAGGCTGGAGAGTGCTCTATGTGATGAGCAGAGTCCTTTTCTTCTATTTTGTTCTGTCTTTTTGCACTATTATCAAGGAAACCAAGGAGCAGTAATTTTCACATTTAGCAGAAATACTCACTCTGATGTTGAAACCGAGCAGGTCGCTGACCACAGCAGACACGGCGGACAGGATGACCACTCTGGTGATGTTGTAGATCAGAGGGTTCACTGTCAGACCCAGCAGTCTGAACGGAGTATCCAACTCCTGGGGAGGTGACAGCGAATTGCGAGGGAAATTAAGGAAAAGTTTGAATATCTTTATTATTGGGGATCATTCGTTAGGACGTCAGCAGCTTATCTTACACACTACTGGACCCATCAGCCTAATATTTTCCTTAAAGTCGAAATTTTCACAAGGATTTTAGTCAAATCAAGTGATTTTTCAACCAAGGATTACAGAAGAGTGTGACAGTACAGTAAGAGATCTTTCCTCTTTCTCAGAGTGTAATTGCAAAATTGCCACAACAGAACAACTGAACAGTTTTAAATGACTGGTATCATCAGTGATAGTAACAGCTGTTTTCTACATGCCCGCAGGATGAGGCATCGCATTTAATTGTAATTTAAATGCTTTTCTATGATATATTGTCACTTTTGAGCAGTGTTTTAGATTTGTAAGAGCTATATGATATTTTTAGCTTTTGTTTATCTTCTTAAAAATACTTTAAACATTAAAGGAAAGTTCTCATTCAGGCTGTTTCTTTACTATTCAGTTGCCAAATACCTCTCGCCCGAGGAGGGGAAGTTTCTTAACTTAAATGTGTTTGATGAATGTTGTGTGCAGCTGTAGTTTACAATCAGCGTATCAGTGAGTGGTCATAAATAAAAGATGTGGTTTCCTTCAAATACAGGTATGTACAATATTTTACACTTTAAAAATAATCACAAGTTAAAAGCTTTGGCTCTACTGGTAGAATATACTCCAAAGCAAAATAAACGCAATGATTGAAAAGCCACTCAACAGAAGATTATCAGGTCCAGGCATACGAGGAAAAAAGGGAGAGGAGGAGGATATTGGGTTTTTTTTTATTTTGCATTTCATAAATAAAGTCAACATGATGAGAATAAAGTTGAACTTTCTGTTTGAGTCCCAAGAGACATAAAGGAAGAAAATAGGAATCAGGAGGAAGATTATTTGAAAGTTTGAAAATCAAGTCAAAATGTTGACAATAAAGTTGAAATACTATTTTGAGAATAAAGTCAAAATGGTATTTCAACTTTTTCTTGACATTTCAACTTTATTCTCAAAATGCCAAATAAAAAAATCTTCCTCCACTTGTCCATACCCCTCTTATGATAAATGAACAGGAATCTGTAAAACAAAGGAGCTAAATTTGACTTACCTTCATCAGTTTTGTAGCCAGTTTCAAAACGTTGTTGACTATATTGAGTTCTTCTTTCTTATTGGGCTTTTTCTCCATCTTCAGATACAAGTTGATCTGCAACCAAAAACAGTTTTACATACTGTAAATCGCACAATAAAGACACAGTAATTTATTTAAATATGCGTTACATGACACTAACTATGAGTCAGCTCACACGTTGTGCTAAACTCATCGAGAAATAACCTGCAGCTGTGTGTGTTTTGCAGACTCGGGCTCCTACCTGCTCAGTGAGCAGCACTGACGAGTTGCTGTATTTGCAGTTGGTCTCTGAGCCCAGCGTGGCGAGCCGCAGCAGGAAGAGGATGAGGGAGGAGGCCCACACCAGCAGCTCCCAGTTTGTCAGAGACTCTAGGAATGTCTTGTGGCTGTGCAGAAGCTGAGGGAGGGCAAAAAACAACTGTGTTAATTCAATACAATTTCACTGCAAAATATTTTTATCTGAGCTTTAAGGCTTATCTTCACTCAGGTAATATGATTAGATGGTTACATGTTTTGTGACTGCCTCGGTGTTATTTCATTTCTATGCTAGATTCACACTATTTGACCAGCGTTATTAAATTTGTGCTCTCTATGCAGATCTGATCTGTTCCAGCGGATATGACTGACCTGGGCACAGATGATGAATGAAATGGAAAGCGCTAACAGGAAGATGGTGGAGACGATGACGTCAACGGAGCGCTGCGGCCCTCGTCTCTGCAATGAACAAGCAAGTCAGCGGCGGACCGCTACAAACAAAAACAAGTCCAGGCCAACCCTCCGGTGGTGAAACAATGAATATTAATAATAAAAGAGCAGGTGAGTGTTGAAGCAGCAGAGTACAAACCCTGAGAAAAGAGCGCAGCGACAGCCACATCTTTATGTTCTGGACTTTCTTCAGCCTGAAGTGAGGGATCTCAGATTTCTTGGCCTTGCGGGCTGAAGTGAGGTGGCTGAAGTATTTGGCAAATAAGAGTCTCTGTTGGAGGGAAACATGGATGTAAACTGTCAGAGAGGCAAAGCGCCTGACAGAATTTAACAGTCCTGCAAAAGTGTCAAGTGTGTGATTCTGTCAGTGTTGTCTGTAGATGTCACCTCTGAACTGCCACCAGGGGGAAGACCAGCTAACATGACTGTGTGTGGATGAGTTGCACTCAATGTTTTACTTTTTTTTTTATTATTGTGTCATTTTATTGGATCGTACTTTAACTTAACTACTAGGGATGGGTGATATTGGCAAAAATTAATGGCATTTAGCCGATAACGATAAATATGACGATAAAATAATGTTACAATTGCACTTGCATGTTTTTGACTCTAATCAGTTACCCTCGCGCGATCTTTCGCGGGTCTAAGGTTCCCTTCTAGACACGACCCTCTCTGTGACTCTCGGTCAAACTAATGACAGCAAACTGTCTGTGAACATCATGATGTTACATTCTGCAGTATCTCACACACACAGAGACTTTATTTGTGTGAACACCCAGGTACAGTTTTGACCAGTTTGGGCATTTTTATTTTTTTAATCAGTCCGAGAGGACGACGGCATCCGCGACTGATTAACGATCAATCTGCTCTCGTCCCCCTCCCTCACCTGTTCGCTCTGTTCATTTCTTTTATTCAGATTTTGCTTATTTTTTATATGAACTTATTTATTTTGCCCTTGCACTTCCATCTGTTTATCTACAGGCTCAGTGCTGCTTCATGTGCTCTCATGTTCTTAATTTGTCTATTTCATACAGGGAGGGCTTACAAGGGCTTCTGATTTTTAATTTTTGTTCTATAAATCCTTTAATCTGGAAAGCACTGTGTGCTTAAGCCTTAAAAGTCCTATATAAATTAAATTATTATTATACCATCTCTTGATTAACTGAAGCAAATCTTAAATAACACCTCTTTACAATAAATTACTAATGTTTTTGAACCCCACACGTTTTGCAGAGTTTCATTGCTTTTAACTGTCTCTACTGGTCTCACCAGGAATGCCATACTATTATTATTTTCAGAATTCAAAATTTATTTGGGGCTTTATTTATCTTAATTCTGAGAGGACAGCTAAAGATATGACAGCAAAAGGTGGAGAGAGAGAGAGGGGTAATGACAACCAGCAAGTGGCTGCAGGCTCTTAGCCTCAGTACATGTTGCTCTACCAGGACACCATATCATATCATTCACAATATATCATGATAATTCTTTTCATGATTAATGAAATTCATATTGTGATGCATTGTGATAATGGTAATATTCTGACTTGTTGACAGAATGATGTCACACCGTTACACACAGTAACAACAAACATGGCTGAGAGTTAAAATAACATAGCGACAGGCTCTACGGTTGAGAAGTTAGTTCCTAAAAGGGAAGCACCTTCAGTAGTGTAGAAGTGGTTTGGTTACAAAAGATGGACAGTAATACTGAAGAAGTGCAAGAAGTCTGTAACAATGTGGCAATACATCAAACTACTTTCATCACCTCAAGCAGAAGCAACCGGCTGAGTTTGATGAGAACCAAAAATCCTACAAGGAAAGCTCAACAGCCACTGTGAGCTCTAAACCAAAAATATTTTTTAGCATTTTGTCATATTGTCAATAATACTGTTACTGCAAAAATACCCTGAAATATTGTGATATTATTTTAGGGCCATATCGTCCACCCCTAGCCCCCAGAGTAAGTTGTTTGAGTTTTTTTGCCAGTATGTCTACACATTTTAAAGACAGGATAATATCTGTACATGAATAGAAAAAAGTAGAGTGTCTCTATTCCAGGGATATTAGAAACATATTTTGACGGCACATTCTCAGCCTTAGTAATGTAAATGAACACATTTATACCACAAACCAAGAAAAGATCATATTAACGGATTTTGTCGCTCCTCTATTTTTATTTTTTTTGTTTTACTTCTTTCTGGGGGTAATACTTGTTTTGGAACAGTTCCCATAATGCTTTGGGGGATGCCAGTAGGAAGTATGACATTGCCATGGAGTTAGTGGGGTAGCTTCAGGCGACACCTGGAGCCGTTTTACAGCCTATATTTCTTTACATTTTGCTAATTTGGAGTAAAAGTATTTCAAAATAGCCACCAGCAGTTCCTGAAACTAAAGAAAACTTCCAAATGTGGTGATTATGAGGCAGGAGCTCATGATATAAAGGAGCATTGCTTTTTCTTTGATTTGTAAGATGATTTCTGTCTGTTTATCTTAATTGATAATCCCAAAAGGTGTAAATCAACATGAATCTAACAATATGTATCATGTCTGTGTAGACAAATTTGACTGAGATGATAGAATGTGATTTTTGACACAAATTATATCAATCAGGTTCAAAGGGTTTCAATTAGGGCTGTCAAAATTAACGCGTTAACGCGGATTAATCCATCATCATGATTAACCTGATTAAAAATTTTAACGCAATTAACGCATCTGCAGCGCAGAATGACTCAAAGTCCCTGAAACGTCTCTGGCCGGTATTGTCTGGTCTTGTCCAAGTAGACTTACCATCGCGCATGCCGCCGCACATGCACAAATGGGTAGTTGATCCGGTAGTGGCATATATATATTTATATATTCATAGATATGTATAATAAAGGCTAGATGTCTTAAGGCGGAGTCTCTAACGGTATCATCGGGTGGCCATCTTACCCCAGGCAAGCTCTCTGGCGGAGTCTGTGGTGTGTGAAGGAAGGTGAGTGATCTGCACAAACGTAAATAC
>JAJHUR010137159.1:0-15952 GCA_027495735.1 Lutjanus campechanus | reverse complement strand
AAAAGAAGAGAAAATAGCAGTTCTCTCAAATGCATGATGTCACTTCAGCCGTAAATGGTTGAAGCAAAGTTTTGTTGTTTTTTTTTAAAGCCAAATATAGTATAAACAACATTCTACTTGTGTACATTAAGTCATCGTTTTTGCATACAAAGTCTCATATGTTGCCTAAACAGATTTCTTTCTGAATTAATTCTTAATTTAATTTCAAAACTGATCTTGCTAATAATCTGAGTTTGAAATGTAGTTGTATTTTTTCCACTTGGACATCACCCTATACAGTACAGTTTTTTGTTTGAGGCATTGGTGTTAAGTGAAGGTAGGTGAAGGTGTGTATCATCCCATGAAGGCCTGTCTGGTGTCATAGTAATGTCTTACATTGCTGTGTGTTTTAGGTCTCGTTTTTCTTAAGGCAATTATTAGATTTATCATACTTTTTAAGGGGGAAATATTCACATCTGTTTGTATCTTAGCTGTTATTCTCAACATTTTATTGTGAAAGTGATCATGACACTCATTCATTACAATAAATGTAATACACCAGACTAATACCCAGTTTATCTAATTTATTCCCCCAAACAAATTCTTATATTATAATCATCTCATAAAATCGATGCTAAATTGCACAAAAATTATGATGGATGTTTGCTGACAGACACGTTCTGGTTTGCGGGTGAGAGATTCACCAAGGAAATGCTTTGTTTTGGTGTTGAGCTTTGTGACAGTTGCTAACACCAGAGGGCTCTCTTTCTCTCCAGTTTATTACCTCGTGGGCACCACTGCAGAAATGAGGAAAAGGGGACAAATATGTTACGGTGACGGTACATCTGAATAACTAAGAATAATTAGACTAAGATATAAATTCACATGTAAATTATGAAATAATTTATACTGAGCTGGTTCTAAATTGGCAAGTACAAAGTGATGACAGAGGAAGAAATGTAACTATTTGAGATTAGTAATCAAAAGTGATTATTTTTTGTTTGTTGGTTGGTTGGTTTGTTTTTGTATTTTAATAATTACCTTTTTTATTTATATATTTTTAATAATTCCACAAGATATTGAAGCCCCAAACTGCTGATGTGCAGATCAGCAGCTTGCACATAAATATGTGTGTGTGCTTGTTTGCATGTGCAGCGTTATGAAGCATAAACAGGTTTTCCAGATATTTTTCAAAAACCTTCCTTGCAGTTGATATTATAAATGAATGGAGGGTCTATTTCCCATAAGAACATCCTGTGTTACACTACAAGAAACTGGATCAGACAACTAATCATCAGAAAGAGAGAGGACACTGACTGCAGCCGCTGTAGTTGCTCAGGGCGTTCTCCAACAACCTTGTGGGTAGTGTTAATTATGAAACTTGCCACTGAATGGGGCCAATCTTTTTGCCCTGGGCTCTGTCTTAATAACAATTACAACAGTTACAAACTGAAGCATACTGAGATTAGCGGCTCTGGATATCAAAGCAGGCCGTTTGAAGCCAGTGCCATCCAAGCAAAACCATCTTTGATAAATGCCCTGATAAACATCCTACAATGTTCACATGATGTCAGGTGCTCATTGTGCAACTTCAAAGTTTCTTCTCTTTGCCTTTGATTTGTTGTCACTGTAATAAACTGTGCTCACTACAAAAACACTCTGCCTTTTTTGTACCAAACACATCTTTTGAGACTCCTCAAGATGACAGACTGACTTAATCGGTGAGATTATTGTATCACCAGCCACAGATGAACAACCTTTTTTTTTTTTACAAACGGCTGCAGAGGTGTAGCTTTAAATGAAGCCTGAATATGGGCAAGGTTATAGGTGATAATTATTTAAATCTGAGTGTCAACTGGAGATATGAAATTGGACAGAACTCTCATGCAAATTTTGTTAAAGAGGATCTGCTACACAAATTTTGCCGCCGACATCTCCAATGCACTTTGCAGGTTTAAGCCACAAAAGATAGATAAAAGATAATAACCAAAACTGGAGCTCTCATGTAGGGCTGTAATATTGAGGACACTGGGGCCTTGCCCTCTGTATTTTTTTCTGGTAATTTTAATGTTTTAGAAATCTGGGGATTTCAAGTTACCAATTATTAATGTTGATATACTTGGAAACAAAATAAAAAATATAAATGAATAAAAGGACTTGGACTGGGTATCTATACATTGATGTGTACAGGAGACATTACTTTGGCAAATAAAGCTGTGAAAATGTTCTGACCATTTCTTTTCATTCAAGAATCAAACTTCAAATTCATCAGTGCATCAGTGTTTAATTCAAATGAAACATTTTCCCACATAAAACACGAAAAGTTTCTAAATATTGATGAAAATATCTTAAAAACTTTTATTACTTGACCCTTTTCTGTGCTTGATGCAATAAACACAAAAGTGAGGGAAAAAGTGTAATGTCATCAGAAATTAAGGAAACGTGCTGAAATACTCGCTGTGGTGTCCTTAGAAATTTCTATTTCGGGCCAGAATGACTGTTTTTGTTTGCTCATTTCACTTTCATTCGAGTTCAAATTCATGCCGAATGTTTGCTGAATGAGTAAGTGTCTGTTTATAAGTTGTAAGAAATCAGTACTAATCTTTTAGAAGGAGTAGATGTTTATAACAGTTAATTAATTAAAATTAATATTTGAATGGAGTTTGGCAGACAGTGAGGCAGGCAATGAACTGAAACTCCAGAGTGTGTGTTTTTGGAGCAGTGAGCTTTTGTTTTCAGGATAACAGGCTTAGTTTTACATAAACAGACAAGTGACAGTTATAAACAGCTGATCAACTTACAGTGCAGGACTCATCATCACTTGATTTGTCAAAGTACAATCTTGTGCTCCTCTTGTGCTCCTGCAGTGTTCCTGCAGCCTGCCTGAGCCTCCTCAAGTCTGGGGGGAGACTCGCTTCACACATAGATTGTTTATTAAATAGAATTTCAGCTTATTTAATATGCCGTCTATTGTTCCAACTCACTATTTGAAGTCCAGTCCTCATTTTTGGTTGTGTAATTATTATATATTTCTAATTTTTATCTCATTAACAACAGCTAGAGATCCATGCATTGGAGAAAACTAACCGTAAACTAACCGGTACACTGTTTGTTGTTCCTTGGAGTACCACAGTGAATAAAAGGGAGCGCAGGCAGTTACCAAGCAGAGATTCCTGCATGCGGCCAGTCAGCCAGCAAGAGCTGTGTGCCCCCTCGGGCTCTCTGCCACAGCGTTAGGGCAGGTTACACACTTTGCCTGTCTGTAATTCCCAGTGACAGCGCTGGCGCTCGGGGCCAGCCCTGTAACCCTGAACGCAGCCTTCACAAACAGGCCCCGAGAACACAGAAAACCCACAAGCTCCAGTCCAGGTTCTGTCTCTCTCTCTCTCGCTTTTGTCTCTGTCTCCCTCCCTCCCTCTGAGTATATCACTGCGCTCTGCTGCTGTAAAATGACCCACGGTTCAACCTTTTTCTGTCCACCGGCCAGTTTTCAGATCACTTCCCACTGCTTTTTGTTTATCAACAACACAATGTCACGTAGTTCAGTCTGACGCGCCTAACCCTGCAGACGAGACTGTTTATTTGGTGCTGCTATGAACTAAATTTAGAACACCTGGGAATTATATCTGGTCAAAATTTGTAGTTTACTAATTTAACAATTTCTTTTTTTATATTATTTATTCTTTTAGACTTATGATAGACATAAAAAAGACAACTGCAACAAAAAGTCTAATTCATTATAATAACACATTTCACAAAATATTAATTTAAAAATGAATTTATTGCTCCTCCAGAGTCTATGATCAGAACTTCATCCACAGCAACAGCCTGTTCTTCATAGCAATGGTTTGTTATGGTGCCTTCAAATGGGGTCGTGTACAGTGCTTATGAGTCCTTATGAACGCCCCTCTCGTGTCATATTCACAACATCATGAACTGAATGTTTTGTGAAGAAAAAACAGTCCTCTGCTGTAATTGAGCAATCAGAACTGTGTATTTAACAAAGTTGTGTTATAAAATTAATTGACGCTTCCTAAGTCCTGCTCCTTTTCACTCTGTGGTCAAATGACAGCCGAGCAAGCTTGGTACTTCAGTCAACTTTCTCCTTCATGTTTAGATATGCTGTGTTTAAAAAAAAAAAAAAAAAAAAAATTGTAGTTGGCTAAAACAGGTGTTCCCCAACATTTTCATGTCAAGGACCCCACACAATAGATGCACATCAGACAATGGACCCCCAATCTTAGAGGATTTTGTCATAAGGAATCCCCTCTGAGTAACTTTCTTTATTTTTTAGGTTGGAAGATGATAAAGTCTTCACCGCCAGTCTACCTATATTGACATCTGAAGTTAGCTAAACACTAGACTGGCAAACTAATCTACATCGATCAGAAGATAGTCAGTAGTTAATGTTTTACTAACATTAGCAAGCTAGTTAGTTAGCATTTTTACTAACATTAACTAGCTTGAGATGTGACCCTGTATGTCACTTTTACAGTTACTGGAGCACAAAAAAAGGGGTATGACTTAAAAAGGGTCAATTATTGCTTCCATTATCATAAAGTGTGCATGACTTGTATAGAAGGAGCCAAGGATTGAATAAGGCTGCTCAATACTAGCCTGACTTAGCTGCAAATGCACCATGCTGAAATGCATTTCCAAATCTGACCCAAATTCAAAGGATTGTGTCCCTGATCAAATTCGTTCCATGCCAAAATTAGCAAATTCAAGTAACCAAGTTTCTATTGAACAGTTTTTTGAAGACCCATTGAGTTGACAAAGGGCACATTCATCAAGTCTAAATCCTCTGTAGCTTTTTTTTAAGGTGTTTTAGAAATACGCCTTAACACCTGAATATGATTTTACATGACACAGTGGTATTATGTTATGGCTCTGCTATAATTAATGCCTTTTGTGATGGAAAGTGTGGAATGTATGTCCTCTAGGCAGTCTGCTTGTCAAGGGACATGAATTTCTCTCTATTTTTTCCTGTCTGTCTCTCTGTCTCTCCCTCCATGCACCATGGTTGACCCCCTGCAGACCTTAGGGCGAGTATTTGACTCTGCATTGCATGAGAACACCGCAGCTTTTCCACCCTGATTAAAGCCACTGCCAGAGTGAGTCAGAGCCAGACTTACTGTGTGTGCCTACACCCTGCCTCCCTGCCCTGAAAACTCCTCTTCTTCTTTCTTTCTTTCAAGAAACATCTAAAAGGGGTTAAGATATACTATCAGCCGGGCTGCCCAGTCAGGTTCACTTAGCAGGAACATGACAAACTGTATTCAGAGTGTTCCACGAGGAACTCAGGAACACCTGAGGCAGCGCAGAGGAATTCTTAATGTCACAAATGAATATGCAAATATCACCGAATGTCATAACACATGCCTTAGTCATGCTGTGATCCAAGAGCGGCCAGGATGCCAGGCAGCTATCGTTGCACCAGTGACGCCTGAAGAACACAAGCTTTACCATGAACAAGTGAGAGATGAGAGGTTTCAGCCAGAAAAGTGCAAGTTTGGGATTTGGAAATGTCATTTCAGGGATGGAGTGAAAACTTGGTAACATTTTAAACATTCAGGAAGTAGGGGAACATAAAAATAGATAGGCAAAGAGCAAAAATATAAGAGACAAAGCAAAAAAGACAGAAACCTGGTCCAGCAGCATATTCTCCCCCTCTACTAGAAAGGGCCAAGACTTTGACCCATGTCACGAGCCTCTGGCAAAACAAATTCATCATCATCACCATCAGTGTATCCCCTCTGGACCTCTCCATCCCATCATCCTGAAATCAGACCTTCCTGTTCCAGTTCCTTCATGGTAACAACTTTCAACCTGAAATGTGAAAAAAAAAAAAGTAGCATAAATTGACGGGAGAACCACAGTGTAGCAGATTGCGTAACACTGACAGGTCTGAGCACCGCATTCTGGTGACACACCTGCGGTAACTTTCTGTTTGAGGCTCCTGATAAAAATGAAGCATAGAATGACTAACACGAATAACCTTTAATGTTTTTGATTGCTTAATTGCTGGATTTAATACTGAACATTAAAATAAATTCTGTGGTAATCTGTTGTTAATGAGTCACCTGAGATTTCAGTTGGGAATGTTGCCATTTTCATTAAACTACAGAGAAGAAAAAGATCAAAATGTGAGATTAGGGAAAGATCGTGGTTTCAGTTGATAATAGAAACTATTTGCAGGTCTGTGACAGGACACAAACTCCAGTCTCCTACATGAAAAACACGCACTACACACCCATCCACACCCTTAACTGTCCACTTTACTACAAGGCCACATTACTTCCAGTATTGGCACAGACTGTCTGCATCAGATCTAATTTGGGAGTCTATTATGAGTGTAATTCCCTGGATACTGGGCTGGGAGTTTTTGTCAAATTAACGTAAGCATACTTGGTTGTATTTGGCTTTTTAACAAACTACCACTGCTGTAGTTTTTTTCTCTGAGGACAGTCTTGGGTTCTTTATTTTGTACATATGAAGAACATGATGATTTATGTGAAACTTCATGTGCAATAACAAATGTCTACATTACTGAGGAGTTCTCAAGACCATGGGTTTGTTAAAGTGAGGCCCACACAGCTCGTCTTAGTTGTGAGCAGAGCTGAATTCAATGTTAAAGCGTTACTCCACTCTGTGAGATTAAGCCATTCAGTATGTACTCACCACTATACCAATGTGATGATAAGTGAAGATCTTCAGTTCACAAAACAATCCTGGAGTTTTAGGAGAAACAGGGTAGCAGCCTCATCCAGTACAATGGCAGTGAATGGTGACCACGGATAAAACGTTAAAAATAGCACACAAAACAAACACAAAATGTCTCCATCCTGCTTGTGTGGTGTAATCCAAGTGTCTGCAAGCCGCGACATTAAAAATTAACTGCAAAAAACGCCATTTTCGCCATGTTTTTAGCAGAAATATCAGCTGTTGCATGTAGCCGGTAGGATGTAAACATGGCGTCGATCTCGCGAGACTTCGTATATATCGTAATGGATGCACGTGCGGAAGTCTCGCAGGCTGCTATCCTGTTTCTCCTAAAACTCCAGGATTGTTTGGTGTACTGAAGATCTTCACTTATCATCACATCGGCATAGTGGTGAGTACATACTGAATGGCTTATTCTCGCAGAGTGGAATATCGCTTTAAATAACAATATAGGACCAATTACAAAACCTATGCCAAGAGCCCCTGTTCCAAACCAATTGTCACCTAATTCAACATTGTGAGGACCTCTACATATTTGTGGAGCAATGTCTGCTGTTTCGCTTGACAATGTCACACGTGAATAAAATTTTGTATCATAACTGACTTTCAAATGTCAAATGTAAAATCTTTCAACTAGCACATGTATCTTTGAGTTTCTTCTGACTGGCTCACTCCATTTTCTACTTTCAAACTGTATGCAAGGCATATGTCAAAGTCCAATTTTGTGTGCAGGTGATCCACTGGTCCTTCCCATTAACTCCTGTGGAGAGCAGATCCATTGTCAGGGGACCTTTGTTGTCATGGTAACAAAAATAAACACATGGTTAAGGTTGTGAAATGTCACAGTTTGGTTAGGTTTAGGCAACAAAACTACTTTATTAGTAGGGAAAGGTCATTGTTTGCATTAAAAATTTTACGTCCATTAACTTACATGTATGCTATATACTGTATAAGTGTGCCATTGCCTACCTCTTTTAAGTGTCTCTCATCACTACCGGGAAACAGCAACCTCTGAGCTAGCAACCTACTTGCTAAAAATAGCAAATTAGAACTTCAGTCACTAACAGTCTAAATGTATACAAGCTAGCAGCTGTTATCTTTTGCCTTTAAGGCAGTTTAATGCCTCCCGACGTACAAATGTTCCACCAAAACAAGTCACCACCCGACTATATTTTGCAGGGACACTGTCGTGGGCTTTGCGCCACCCAAGATGATTATGATTGGTTTAGAGATATACAAACCAGCCAGAGCATTTTCCCCCTATAGCAAAATGATAATGTGTTCAGCCAGACCTTTTTCTGTTGCTGAACACTATGGAGTTAGGTCTGGCTATGCAAGACTACCCCATCACTGAACCCATCAACCTCAGCCAGTCTTTCTCATTCTTTATAATAAACCATAGACATTTTCTTATGTGTGGTATCTGGGTGCATCTGCTTTCCACAGAAATTAATGGGAAGGATTTGCATATCACCTGCATGCAAATTTGGACTTTGGTGTCCGCGCTGCACGCTATTTCAGAGTCTTAAGTCATGTTATTTGTAAACAGATTGAAGGGGCAGGACTGGTCGGAATGTCAGCGCCTTTACAAAGAAATCTTACTGTTTGTTCCCGTTAGTTGTGGCGGCAGATTTCCGTAAATATTCTTACGCCCTGAGCTGGCAATTTGTCTGTGGGAAAATTCAAGGGTTAATGTACAAAGCAAGAAAGTTAAGTGGGCATGTTTTCATTTTGTCTGTGTTGCAATATGCACTGTTGCAGTGACAAGCGCATGGATCCACACAACCACACACACACACACAAATCATGGCTCACACACACTCACAAACATACACACACACAAACACACACACTCTCACATGTGGATGGAAGTAATTAGAGTAGAACAAAGCTGAAAAATTAAAGTGGGGAGGAAATGTTGAAAACACAAGTTTGGTAAATGACCTCATAAACACCCAGTCCGCTCTCTCCCTCTTTCTCTCTATCTCTCCGTCTGTCACTGTTTTACAACAATTTCAGTTTGTTTTTCCTCTGTTTTGTTGTGAGATGTAAATGAAGGACATCAAAAGACTCTCCCTCCCTCCCTCTCTCCCCTCTTTCTCTCCCTCTCTCTCCCACTGTCAGTCCTGCTTGGCTGCTTACTCTCTTCATCTGGTCCTCATATGGGCTTCATTCCCCCCTACTGCAATCCAGCCCAAAACTATTTCCTCTTTCAATTTCCAGGGGAAGTTGTTAAATGGTTTCTGAACCAAACAAGCCCGTTTTTTTCTCTCTCTCCCTCTTTTCTTTCACGGCTACTTTTCGTACGGCGACTCATGCGGGGCCCACAATCAGCCCTGTGTTGTTTAGTATGCAATAATGAACTACCAAGCAATAAAGCTGGAGGAGAGGAAATAAACATCTCCACGCTGAAATAATAACAAATATGGTGAAACGTCCCATTCATCTGCATAAATACATTTAATGGGGATGTTAACATGGAAATAGACTCATTACCAAAGTGAAAACTGAACTCATATAGTTGTTTCATACGCCACCACCTGCGAAACGCTACATATTTGCAGCACATTTTTCAAATACTAACCCATTCAAAACACAGTGAATTTTATGCATTGCCATGTTGAAATATATACCAGTGTGGCTCCAGAGGGGGAGCTGGGGTGGCAGCTGCTGTACTAAAAGATGCCTCACCGCTCTTACTGCCACCCCAGTTTTGGCCAGTGTAATCAAAAAGTATGTATATATATCATACATTGTGACAAGAATGAATAATGTCTGAGAGCAAGTGAATGCAGCAAGAGTTGACGCTTTCCTCGGCTTCCATTTCACCCGGCTCCTTAGCCTTAGTCTTCACTAGCAGCCTCTCAAATTTACAGCATTGATTTCGATTCAAAAAATAACACGGTACATATGACAAAAAGTGTAAATTAACACAAAAAAATGTATTTGGAAAAATGTATTTTGTATTTCAACTGCTACTTTTAGACATTTTTATTCAGTGCTTTACTCTTTCTTGTATAGCATAATGTTTTTTAGTGAATATATCTTCATGTAGAAGATTTTCCAAGCAAATATTGATGTAAAATGAGATAGATGACATCATCCTTACTTACACTGACAAAACATTTATTGTAATAATAATTTCTGTCTCATTACCAAACAGCAAAAGGTGACAACTTCAGGAAGATTTTCTTAGGAAACATGGATCAAGGAGGCAGGTTGGTGGGGAAAGAATAGAGACAGAGATGGAGAATGTCGGGAGGACGAAGGAGAGAAACGCCAATAATTGTTATTGCAATGTTGTAATTACTGTATTGTAGCAGCCCTTGAATTTCAAGATTTTGTTCGTTTTTTGTTTTTTTTGTTTCAATTTCTTATACAGTTACAATTGTATTAATTATAATTACAATTCTGATTCATTCCTGTTACATATATATTTAGAGTCACACTGTTAAGAAAAAGTTGTAAAGTTTTCCCAACCTATAATCTTGTATGAGATAAGTTAATATTCTTCTTTAGATAAACTTAAGTGTTTGGGTTTTAGAAACAAAAAAATGTTTCTTAAAAAAAATGTTCACATTGAGCTGTGAACCTGATTTGTCATAATTTGGGGGCTTGGAAATGAAATGGTTGCAACTGAAAATATTAAATTATTATCATTCACTTCAGGGATTTTACTCAACATTTTTTTTAGTTGGTAAAACTTTTTAAAAACTTAAGAGTTTGACTTGAGCTGAAAACTCAAAAATCTATTGAAGTAATCTGCCTTAAAATTTTGTGGCGCTTCAACTTTCTCATTTTGACAGTACAATAAAGGGAAAATGTATCATTTGTACTGTAGTTTACAATAAAATACTAATTGATGTGAAAAATAATTCAAACTTAAAAGAGAAAAGATTATCATTTATGTAATGTTTCCTGTTGTTTGTGACAATGAGTGTCAATGTTAGTGTCAAAGTTTTGGTCAAATGAGCTTATTTAGAGACATGTAAGAAGTGTTTTGGGAGACTTTTAATGCTTTTATTGATCGAACAGCTGAAGATATGACAGGAAAGGGGGAGAGAAAGAGAGTTGGGGGTGCACACAGCAAAGGGCCATAGGCGGAAGTCGAACTTGCAGCCGCTGCAGAGGACTAACAGCCTCAGTACATGGGGCGCTGGCTCTACTAACTGAGCTGCCTGACCACTGGTAAAACCTTTTCTTTACTTTATTTCAAGACAGAAGAGTTTGAGTTGGGCTCAAAACTCACAAATCTATAGCAGCAAGTTGCCTTTCTTGAGATTTTTTGAATTGTTTCACCTATTTCTTTTACAATGCATAATAAAGAGGGTTCTTGGTAGAACCCCACGTGAGTTATAGAAAAGAAAAACCTTGCAATATAAAGCTTCTCAGTTGAACCTCCTTTGTGGGTTCTAGATAATATAAACAGGAATATAAACAGAATATAATCTTGTTGGAACCCCTTGGGTGGGTTCTAACTTCTTTTCTCTTGGGTTCTAGGTAGAACCCTCTGAAAGAGGTCCAAGTGGCACCTTGTCCCCATAAGTTCTCCTATGGGGACAAGACAAAGAACATTTTATGGTTCTAGCTAGCACCTTTATTTTAAGTGAATGAAGAGTTTAGTGTCTCAGTGTTGACCGATGCTTGTTAAAAAAAATGTAAGTAGTTGGAGCATCCTATGTTGTTCACACTCACGCACACACGCACACACACACACACACACGCCTCTTTGTCCCGTGTATGCAGTCAGGCGGGAAGCGAGCTATAGCCACAGGGCCAGAGAAGCATGCTCATCTGAAGGACAAATGCTAACCAGGCAGACTTTCCTCATCACCCTCCTTTCCGCCCTGCTCTCCTCTCCGCCTGCTCTGTGCCCTCTAACCTCGCTACTAGTACGGAGAACAGAGAAAGAGGGGATCTATAAATCCACCCCCTCCACCACGCACACTCTTCTCCATCCCCCCGTTTGTTGGTGGCAGAGGCGAGGCGAGGCAAGGCTAGGCGAGGCTGGAGGTGGTGTGTAGCAGGTCTTCAGAGTAAGCTGTGATGACAGGTGTCACTGAGTCTCATGGGCGGACCTGTGACGAGTGTCCTGCTCACTTACAATCCTCACTTTGGCGCTTTTCACAAGTCACGAACTGATGAGTGCCAAAAGAGGTGGTACGAGGATTCATTCGCCCGATTTGTGCTCCCTTAATGCTGCTGTGTGTGTGTGTGTGTGTGTGTGTGTGTGGTAGCACATGCATGCCCGTGATGCAAAGCGTCTGAACCCGTCCTTCCCTGCACAGGCAAACTTAGATACATATTTGTGCACAAATCCACACACATATGCACACATACGCGCACACACTCCCTGAAGCCTGGCACCACACACACGCCGGCTGCCAAGAGAGTTTAGTGTAGTCCAGGAGAGCTGCTCTGTCTCAGGGCAGGGACACTGCAAACAAAGCCCGTAGCTCCTCCATGCAGTTGGTAAATTAGATGTGCCGGAGGAACAGAGAGAAGAAACTCACAGGCACGTCTGTCTTGTTTAACGTGATGTACAAAAAGGCTTTGCCGGGTGCAGAGAGGTTGTTCACACTCCTTAAAGTCTCAGTCCGATGATAAATGATGACCAAACAACTTCAATTAGAGGAGTTTGTGTTTCTAAATGTACACGGCCTGGTGTTGGCTTCTCAGAAGGATGCACAATCGGTTCTGTGAACCACATTAATTGTAAGAAAGCAGCATTGACTTGTTGTTGCCACTGCTTCAACAGCCAGATATTGCTTGTTATGTCAAGTTGTGTTGTTGTCATGTGAGATCACAGGGTTTTCAGGCTTTTTTTTCACACTTAGCATGTGACGTAGGAGGGAAGGATAGAGGAAGGCTGACTGAATTCAGAAACAACAATCAACTCATGCTCAAATGAATCAAAAAGAATAAAGGAAATGGTGGCAAAGTATTTCTGTTCAACATTAAATGACAGAGACAGCTATCAGTCTAGGGTATTGCCCTTCTCAGATTTAAGCGCTGGTGGACTTAAAACACCAAAGTGCCCTCTCTTGCATGGTGAATAAAAAAGTCAGTCCAAGTGGATAGAGATACAGTGGAAATAACATGAAAAAGTGTCATTTGGAGGACCCTTCCATTGGACAAAAGATGATAAAGTGCCCTCTAGGGTTCTCTTTCAGTGGGTAAAACATGATCAAGTGCCCTATTTGCTCTTCCAGTGGATAAAACACGATGAAGTGCACTCAGGGGTCCCCTACCGGTGGGTAAAACATGACAATGTTCCCTCTTTGCAATTCCAGGAGATGACAAAGTGCCCGATAGGGTTCCCTTACAGTGGATAAAACATGATAAAGTGTCCTGTAGGTCCCCCTTAAAACATCTTAAAGTGTTCTCTGGTGTTCCTTTCCAATGAACAAGACAGGATGAAGTGCCCTCTAGGCTGCCCTTCCAGTGTACAAAATGTGCACTCTGGGGTCCCCCTTCCTGTGGGTAAAATATGACAATGTACCCTTTTTGCAATTCCCAGATAAAACCTGAGCCCTGAAGGATCCTCTTCCAGTGGATAAAACATGATAAGGTGCCCTCCAGGGTCCTCTTTCAGTGGATAAAATTTTATGCAGAACCATATGGGTGCCCTCTGTGCTGGAAAGTTAGTTGGCCTCTATGTGCCTCTAAATTGTTAATTAACTAATGGTTCACTTTTTACAGAGGCGTAGTAGTTATTGTACTTTCAGTCAAATAACAAAACAACTTTAATTTAAACCATGGATTGGAAGTTTAACCCCACCACATACAGACGATGCCCTTTTTATTTTATTTTTTCTTGCCCCTGCCCCACAGGCAGCCTGAGTCTGCCACTGGATTTAAGTATTAGAAGGTAAAGGTGATGCATGATCAGCTGTTGAGGGACAACCTCTGCATTTTTTTCTCTCCCAAGGGCCCCTGTGCCCCAAATGATGTGATCACAGCAGGACAAGGGGGCCAATACAGCCTGGGAGGAGCTGACCATTCATCAGATCATGGCAATTACCACATTTCCATTTCACCGAGACCCCAGCAGGGATACGCACACTCATGAAGACCCTCTTTTGTACCTGGAGCGGGGGCTGCCCTGCCTTCTTTTATCCTGCAGCCTCTGTTTGAGGAGGCTAATGAGCACAGGCCCGGTAACTCTATTCTCGAGGAGGGCGTCTACTCCCATTCATTCATGCACCGGCCCTTATGTGAAATCCCCTGCATTTACTGAGGGCCAAGCCTGGAGTCAGTCAGTATACACACTCGCTCTCCCCGCTGCGGCACACAAACCGTCAAAGCCCAGTTCCACCTTTTCACACTGTGCCGGGCTCAAAGGGAGGCTGGCGGGGGGATGTGGAAAAGAGCTGTGTTTGTTTAAACATGTCTTTAAAAAGCGAGGGGGGGAACTTGTTAAACGTAGGCCAGTGTGGCTCCGCTGACACACACCAACACATGAAGCTGCTGCTGAAGGCCTTTAGGTATCACTGCCACTCAGGCGCTTCATAAAGCCTCTTTAAATGCCACCGAAGCCCTTTAACACAGAGATTGGTGTGTGTGTGTGTGTCTGTTTGTCTGTTTTTCTCCATTATTATTATTATTATTATTATTATTATTATTATCATCATCATCATCATCATCATCATCATCATTATTTGCTGAACATGATTAGGGCCCAAACAAAACTTTTTGGGGCTGATACTGATATTAGGGAGTAAAAAAAATCTGATACTGATATTCTTTATACAGAATCAGAATATAAACATTAACACACATTTTTTTGCAGTGATGCCTCAACCGTGGATAACACTGTGATGTAATGGGGATATTTTACAGTTTAACAATAAAGTTTATTGTCCAAGGTGATATCAGGGCATTGAAACAGTGAATGTTCACTGGTATTTTTTAATAATTATAAAGAACTATAATTTAAAAAAAACACACAAGCAGAGTAAAACGTATGCCTATATTAAATCTAAATTAAGACAAAGGATCAAATATACACAGAATGCTGCCTATAAAGATGACAAATAAAAATAATTTGCATTTTGTTCTGTTAATTAAAAAAAAAAAAATTTGAAAAGTTACCAGACAACTTAAATGCCGATACCCATATTGACCAATGTAGGTATAAAAGACCAATATCAGGCAGGTAATTTCACATGATAACAGGTTCAGTGACATATGTTGTTTGAAATTATTTGGGGGTGTCAATGACTATTGCATCTTCTTTTCTTCTTCTTTTTTTCTTGCTTTTATTTTGAAATGCAATAAATACAGAATGAAGTATGTAACCCCACAGCTTATTGTTGTGGTTGTCTTGTGGCTTATTTTTGTTAAAAAAAAAATTTGACAAAGAAATAAAGCCATATTCATTCATTTATTTGATAATCAAATGCACGTTTTTCTCAGTGCCACTGATGACATATGAAGTGAAGTGAACCCAGTATTTTATGGCCTTTTTTACATCTCAATCTGTGGCACATTTTCTTGCAGTTTCCAAGAATAAACTGAGTGTGAGTTAATACAGCCAGTGACATTTTCACCATTCACTGAATGCAATTAATTTATGCCTCTTCAAAATGCCGAGCAAGTATTTACCAACCATGTTTTACATAATACCAATGCAATAAATTCTAATGTAGCCTATTTTTGTGCCAGAAATGTTATTTATTTATTTATTTATTTATTTATTTATTTATTTCCCTTTCCTCCCTGTGTTTTTCCCAAGTAAAATGTCAAATACGTTTAACTCTGTTTGACAGATTCACTGAAGACATTCATTCAGATTACATTTTCCTTCACTTAAAAATGCCCCTCTTTGTGTGTTGACGCAGCTCTATGAGAGTAAACATGTGTTTAGTTATTTTGCATGTCTAACAGCGGAAGGTTTTCACGGTTGACTTTGTGCAGGAAGACGCTGCAGCCCTGTCCCGTTTGTCACGCCTGGACTCTGTCACAGACTTGTCAGCACTTTGATCTGCGGCTGCTAAAGCGCCTTATAGGAACCTCAAGAATTAGGTTAATTTGCACTAGTAACGAGGGTATTTTTAATGTCTTAATGAGGGGCTGTTGACGTGGACCTCGAGTGTTCATTGTCTAAAAATTAATTAATGACGGAGCCTGGCTGATATGCGTCATATATGACTGTAAAGACATAATTAATGGCTGCCTTTACGTTTCTTGTCATATACGTCTTATTAGTGACTTTTGAAGCTTTTTTTATTGCATCTGCTTTAAAAAA
>JAJHUR010137158.1:0-24262 GCA_027495735.1 Lutjanus campechanus | reverse complement strand
TTTTTCGTCAGGTTCAGGGAGTTTAAAATGTCCTGATAACTGCATTGACGCTCTGAGGACTCCATATCTGGAAGAACATCAAGACATATTTTCTATCAGAGAGTTTATTCATTATGCTTCCGCCATTCTACTGTTTTTGCTTTTAAAGTGGAAGTTAGGAGCCCTGCTGTCTGCCTGGACATCAGATTTACATTGTGTTCTTTAATTTAGAAGAAATGAAAAACATTAGTCACTGTGGGTTGGTATCCACTGCTTCTGCTCCAAACCTTGAAAAACACCAGCTCACAAATATCTGCAATAATGTCCACCATGACTGTGGTCACTGAAAGGCCATTATGAGATGGGCATTAGCAGGGTTTTTATCTCATTAGTCCACTAATGATTTTAAAATGTGAGCATTTTTGCTGTAATTTAAATTTAAACAGGACTCTCAGATCTTACATTGGGCCTCATGCTGCAACATGCTCTTAAATTGTCTCTATATTTCCTCTTAATTGTTTATTAAGAGAACAAAAATAAGACATGTCATCTCCAGATGTATGAAACGTTGTTAACCACCCAAATCTGCTCTTGCTCAGGTCTGCTGGATGATGAATCCCAATAAATGAAACAAAATTACTTTCAATATTATCTTTAATCCAAAGGTTGGTGTTGAAGGACATTTTTTCCCAACTGATTTTAGCTTCAAAGAAAAGTTTTATTGTTGTTTTACACTTTTATTTTAAATATTTAACAAAATGTAGTATTTATTAAATTATAAATTCAGTTATATTTTTGACCAGTCTTTTAAGTTTTTATTACATTATATCAGTTTATGGACATCCTCAAAGCACTTATTTTGTCTGACCAACAAAGTCTAAAACCTCTAAACTATTGAAGATAAGATGATATGAAATAAATAAAAGCAGCAAATTTGTGAAGCAGGAAATAGATTTAGTAAGACTTATATAACTATAGTTTTTTAATTATGATTAAAACAAATGATTATGTAAAAAATAATGACTATTATAAATGATGATAATAAATATTTGAATGGACAAACAATTTAAAATAGAAATAAATTAAAAAGAATTAAAATAGTTAAAAAGGGCAAAGTGTTTTGCCCAAGACTTCCATAATTGATGAGACAGGAATAAATATTCAAGTGTTTGTTTCTCGTACATACCTTCATCAGAGCTGTGGCTGGACATCTCTTGATCATCAAGCTCTGGTGTCTCCGTGAGCTCTGAGTGACCGGAGGTACTTCCACCTGACATAAAAAAAAAAGTATACAGAACTTTATATTCAATATATTATTGCTCAAATGAGTGCGACTGATGACATGATGGTGATGACAGACACAGAGACAGATATCATCTGTTTAAAGAGACAACCCAAATCAAAAATACATATTTTTCCTCTAGTCTGCAGGGCTATTTATTATGGGTTGTGCATCTCAGTGACTGAGACAAATTTGATTTGCATCTCAATTGATGTTCAATGATACGATGAATCTTAGTTTTGTTTTTTGTTTTTTTAATTAGCTAACGATTCAGTATATGATTCAGCCCTGTGATGATACAATACGATACAATGCAATGTGTGAATCTTTGTGAATCAATGTGTGGGTCAGGAGACCTGTGGCTCTGTGTGCTGCTGTCCAACACTTTGATTATTGTGGCAGTGCTTCTCGTCTTTTAAAACCTAAACCTATTCCTCACTTACGGTGGAGGTGTGACACAGTGTGATGTCAGTTCTTTCACTGTCTGTTTTGAGTAAATGAAGAAGAGAGACAGGAGAGGGAGAGGGGAGTGCTTGTTTCGTGTGACTGAGGCAGCAGGCGTCCAGTGAGAGCCATCTAGCTCCATATGAGAGGAGGCAGAGATCTTTCTAGATAAGATAAATTAGCACTACAGGTAAGAGGAAAAACTGTGTTGTTTTCACTATGATTTGTCCTGACTCAACCTCATTCCACTGCTACAGTTTAAAGTGTTTAAACTGGACATAAAGATGGATGCTGCATCACCACTTCTGCTAAAATTAGCTAACTTAAGAAAGAAAACAGGAAAGGAGAAAGTTCACTGAGGAAACAAAGTTGTTAAGCTGTTATTGTGAAATGTGGCAATTTGTGGCAAATGTTCAATATTTGACTTTACGTGAAAGAAGGTGAATTTTCTTTTTACATGTAACTGGGGGTGTAGTTGGAGGAGGTACAAACATAAACTAAGTTAACAATCAGTGAGGGGGAAAAGCTGGATAAAGTACAGTTTATCCACCTCTGTATTTACCACTAAACCCCCGAATGTAACAATTTGCTACACAAATAAATTTACTGTATACATACAAATGTGCAGATCCTTTTTCTGCTTACTACAGTAGTGGACAGTACACAGACATTTCCTAGTAAATGTTTACCTACTCTTCAAATCTGAATTTAAAAAGCTCAATGTGATACACAGCAGCATTCAGCGAGACAAAACTGACATTCATGCAGAGTTTTGTAAGCAATCAGTGTGAACAAAAAAGAGATTTGTACAGAAGAAACATTTGCAGGATTGACTAACATTGTGAAAAAAACAGCAAACAGCTCACATGATGACAAAACCACTTTTCATTCTGGTGACACCGGTCAATTTACTGACACAATAACACGGTTTTGAAGCATGAATGAATTTTTTGGGTGAGTTACCACCTTTTACACACATGCAATTGAGTTTTGATGCACCAAACATTGACTATGACAATTGCACTTAAAGTTTAGATAAAGTTAAAACTATTTTAAACAATGAGCCAAAATCATATGAATCTTATCTTTTGTCATCCTCAAGCATCAGAAAAAAACAGGGTCAGTAAACCAAATTAACAAAATAAATATTTTCTCATTTAGCTCTGGTCAGAGACCTTTTTCACCGTGGCTTTTTTGACATGAATCACGAAACACAGGTGTGACCAGTTATATTAAGGTTCTGTCAAATTCAGGTCAAACAGCAGTTCTGCTACACTAAATGGAATGGGACCTTAGTCGGTATGACTGATAACACAAAAAAAATATATATACATGACTAAATTCCACTTTTTAAAAAATATTTGTGTGAACTGACCTATCAATATACATGTGATTTTTTAAAATATATTTTTGATAATTCTGATTTTGATGCAGCTCTGAAATCCCTGGAATTCAAGTTTGTTAATTGGCCTCCAACAACTGAAGAGACCAACTCAGAAGATCAGCGAACTAAACTTCCCTGGTCCTTACACTGAATGTTTTATATCAAATTAACAAATAGTAAGAATAATCAATACAACAATAATTTTATCAGCATGCATCTAACAAAATTGTCCCAGCTTACCTGTGAGGAGGAGCAAAATGAGGAAACCTGCCAGCATCATGACTGCGAGAAGTCTGCACAGTTCATGAGCATCTCTGTCCTCTCTGGACCTCTGTGTTGGAGCAATAATATGTCGACTCGTACCGGAAGAGGGCAGGGCGTGTTTAATGACCCGCACTTTGTTTTTTTTTCAGTCTAATATAAAAAGACACATAATGCAACGAAGCGACCAACACCCTCAACACTTAGTCGCCTGCGGGCAAATCAATCTGCTATCAAACAAAGCAGTTAACTTTTCGCTTCCACTCTTATGGCTGTTTAGTTTCCAAAGTAAAGCAGATCAATGTAGGAGCTGCATCTGAAAGGAGTCTTATGTCATGCTTGAAACTACAATTAACTTTATTTACAATAAATATACAGGTAATCTCAGGTGTGACTGGGCACAGTTCATTTCTTCCTCTTGCCACTGAACATCATGTTTGCTTGTTTTTTCAAATGCTGCTGTAATAAGCTATAGTTGCGAAGTGGAAGGACCCATATAGAAATGAAGGCGTGGCCAGGTGCATTTGCTTTCTTGTGCTCGGCACACTGGAGTAAAAACCACTTGCGCCGTAGATCGGCCAAAACCCGGTTGAAGCACAAAGTCTGTGGCGCAATCGGTCTGGCCAAGGCACACACACACACACGTCCCCACAATCACAAAACACCTTCATTTACGTTCAGTCTTTTCCCCACACATGCAGGAGTGTGGATTAGTAAAGTGTCTTTTGAACTAATTGTTTGTCAGCAATAAAGTGTAAAGATTGAAGTTAAAAGCATGCGGGTGTGTGTCTTATGCTTGGCTGAGGTGTGCACACGTCTCCACAACCAATCACAATCCTTTCATTAACATTAAACAGCGTGTATGTGTGTGTAAAATTATTCTCACTAATAAGAAATCAAGAATTATTATCATAATTTTAAAGCCCAATAAACCTCAACAGACCTGCAAAGTGCACATGGGACTGGATCACAGCTGTCGGATCGTCTTTAACAGATCAGTCACATGACAGCAGCTGTAGTGTTTGTGTACTTCTGTCAGAGCCTAATTCTGGGTGGATAACCTGCTGGTACATTTGCCAGGTTGAGGTGCAGCTTCGCGACCAGCTTCTCCTCTATGAATAATAATGATGATAATGAATTATGAAATAACATAATTTCAAGGTGCTTCACTGTAAACCGTAGCCAGTTTCACATCTGCATGGCATGTGTGGTTCATGTATTGTATTCATTTTTGCTGGAGATGTCCTGTCTTCATTTGTTGCGTGCTCTCATGCTTTCACTTCTCGAACCAGGAGATCTGTCTCCTTGCTTAAAAATCTTTTCTCTTTGTTTCCTCCTCGGAAATCCGCCATCATGCTGCCACCGCTTGTGCTCCTCGCACACCTGCTTCTTAAAGATGATGAGAGCCGACTTTCTGATTGGTTTATTGCATGCTTGGCCTAAACTCGCCTGTGAGTTAATGAGGGCACATGTGTCCCGATGTGCACTGCTGGAGCAAAGGACACAACAGGCCAGGATACCCCTGCGCACCTACACAAGTCAGCAAAGGTGGATTTAGACACACCTTGAATAAATTAAATCCATTGCGTTTTGAGCTTTACACTTGTAATATCAGCATAAGATAGGACCCAAAGTCTTCAAGACACATATTGAGGCATATAACTGTAAGCATGATTGATTTGATATTTGACATTTTTTAGAGACAGACATTGTTGAGCTCCATGTTCCTATAAGGAAATGCACAATTAAAAACCATCCCCCTTGATTGACTGAGAGGGTTGAGGCAAAAGTTACAGCAGTTAAGTAAGGATTGGATATTATGATATACAGTAAATACAGAAACCTTTCTGTAAAGCTGAATCGTAGGTCAAATAGTACATGTCCTCTTAGTGTTGAGGTTGGTGTAAAGATTAGTACAAAACCAGCAGATACTGCAAATCATTTTGCTGACTATTTTGAATCAAAGGTGGAACAGACAATAACATTATGAACAGGAAAAATTGCAGTTTTTATAACCTAATATATCAGTAGATGATTGCAAACCCTGTAAAACATATATTTAATCTTTATTTGCAACAAGGAAAGTCTCCCACAGAATGGAAACATGCAAAAATCTGCCCCATTACTGCACACAACAGTCACCCAATTAGCTCATCTCCTCCTTAAGTATAATTTTGGGAAGCGATCACATTTGGAAATATATAGAATCTAATAACTTTTCAACCCATGTTCAACATGCATTTCGTAAAAACTATTGTACTGAAACGGTGTTGATAGAGATGATGGATGAAGTGGCTAAGTCCCCTTGATCAAGGTAAACTTGCGTCCTTACTTCTTGATTTCACTGCAGCGTTTGATTTGATGGCTCACACAATTCTACCAAAAAAGTTAACTCATTATGGTTCGCGTAAGGACGCAATCAACTGGATGAGTTCCTGTTAAAAAGGTAGAAAGCAATTTATCCATTAATGGGGATCCTTTTCTTCCCCACATATCCTTACATGTGGTATCCCACAAAGGAGTTCCATTGGTCCATTATTGATTATTCCATAAACAAATGATCTTCCATTAGTTAGTTTACTCAAATGCACATATATTTGGATGATACAACTATGACTGCAGCGGCAGACTCACAAACTCAGTTGTACGTTGTCAAATTATTTTAAATCTGTCATCAAAAGGGTGGAAGACAATAAGTTGGTATTAAATGTAAATAAAACAAAAAATATGATTATATATGTGACACGAAAGAGAGGGAAAGTGAAGCCATGACTTGACATATGGCAGTGTTCAAATACACAACAATCTGCCATGGATGGCTCATATTACAGATCTTTCTAAAAGAGTGATGAAAATGGCCAGAATGGTTGCACGAATTGAAAAGTTTTTGTCTAAAGACAAGGTCAAACTTTAAACATGGAAGCATTAAACTTTTAATAAACTTTATCAATCCTTTAAGAAAAAATTGGAACAAGGGAAAGAATTAGAAAGATAGATTTAAAGGGAGGAGTGGTAAAGTTTCGCGCCACTGAGACCAGACCCCGTCCCTTCCTACAGAAGATTACAGAGCAAGGAGGAGGAGCTTCTCTACACTCCACACTCTCTACACAGTCTTCAGAGACACAGATGAAGATTCATCAGACTCTTTTCAGCCTCATGAAAGGGGAGATGTGTTGTGAAGATGGTACGACTCTGCTGCCTTCAGAAACAAGAGATCCAGAATGCCCGAGCATGCCGCTCCAACGCGCTCGAGACGAGAGGAAAAGACAGATCGGCTACCGGCGCGGGACCCTCTGAGAGACCCAAGAGCCTGAGAACCAGCTTGTCTATCCTCCCTCCTCCAGAACAGTCCCTTTTCTGGTCATCCAAAGAACCAGGTGATACAAATGATTTTCCTGTGACATTTGGGGTTGATGCTCTATAGAGAGTAAAGATTAGGTTCAGATCTCCCATTGATAATGATAACTAACTAGTTCTCATTGTATTTATTATATGCGCTCATGTTTGTCTTTACATTATGTGTGGTCGTATTTGTTTGTTCTTTTATGTTAGTTGTTGTGTCTAGTTAGTACTTAATAAATCTTTCATTTATAAAGAACTCAGTAGCAGCCCTCAGACTGAGTCTCAATTAATGAATAGGCTATCAGTTTCCCTTTTTCAAGGGTGGCGCCCAGAGGTTTATTTAATTTGAATTCATTTTGGCTATTTAATATAAGTAGCTACTGACTATTTCTGATAGCCGGAAGTGAGTGTATCCTCTACTTCCTCTTAACAAAATAAAGCGTTTGCTCCAACCCTAGTCAAGCATATTCCGCTACATTAACATCGGCTGTAACTTTATAATGGCCATTCATATGTTTATACATGCACCACACAGTATTTATAACCAGCTACAAAGTTACATAAATAACAGTCGCAACTTTTTAATTTCCACCTAAATAATGTTTATAGATGTACTACACAGTATTAATTAAACATTTACATTGTTTTATTAACATCTGTTGCAACTTTACAATGGTCATCCATTCAGTCATCATAAAGTAATCGTTAACAAGTACTTAATATAGTCAGTATATATATATAAAGCATGCAACAATAAACTGTGAGTTTATTAACTTAATCAGAGTGTAACTGTGATTGCTTCTCATTAGCTATGATGATCCAATATATAATTTATAAACTAATTATTTATTATTAAAATATTATTTCACTGTTACCAAACTTAATTAACTATCAAATTACCATTTATTAATAATGGTTATTATAAAGTGTTGTGTGAAATGCAACTTTTCAGTAACTGTGTCACTCTTGATAAGCCACAGACTTCACAGACTTCACAACATTTCTTTGGTAGACATAAAATCCAATGAGAGCTGCTCACTGTGGTTTATAAAGAACAACAGGGACACTGTGAGGATGAGAGAGACCTTACCTGTGAGGAGGAGCAGAAAGAGGACGCCAGCAAACATCGTGAGTGCAGGACCAGTGAGAATCCACAGTCTGTGAGAGGTTTGTGCATCCCTGACTAGAAATATGACCTCACACTGGAGGAGGGACGAGCAAACTGAGAAACCAACCCTTTGGGGTTTTTTTTAACCATTGAAACACCAAAATGCAGGAAACACCAGGAACTGCTGATATGTGCAGGCATGTACCTTTGTTGTTTGTTTCTACAAATAACCATATATTTTTTTATGCTGTAGCTCATCTGCTGCACTGATGATTCTACCAAGAGAGCTTGATGCCAGTCCAAGCCTTGGAAGTACAAACAAAAAAAGGAGAACAGTAAAAAATTGTCTTTATTGTTTATTTCAGCAGTATGAAGTCTGATACATCTTGTCAGAACCAGATTACTGGACTTTTATTCCATCACGTGACATAATGTAGCTTGAACGCACACACAGAAAAGACAGCATGAAATTACTGAAACAACAACACTTAAACCTAGTATATTGTATTTATAGTATACTTAGTATAATGGAACGAGCAAACAAAAATGCAAAAACAGATGAATCCTAAAGGACCTACAGGTTCATTTCTCAATATATTTATTATGGATCTAAATATATATGTTTGTATATAATGGAACTCCAGGTGTAAACAGAGATTACACATGTGTTAATGTATCCATGTCAGATGTCTCATGTACCTGCATGCATGTCTTTAATTGTTGTTGCTGTGCTGCTCAGACTGATTTATGTATTTTATATACTGTGCATGCTTCTATATCCATGCTGCTCTGCATGTTTTATTGTCTAACAGTAAAGCATAATGCATTACATACATGCAATACATTCTTTCACATGTATTTGCTTTGCATGTGTTGTCTCTGTGTTGCATGTTTTAACTTGGCAATGTAGTATACGGGTGTCATGAATGATGTTTCTAGTAGCATTAATATTATTTCCATTATTGTTCTGCATGCTTATAAGTGATTAATTTGTACTTCTGCAGATGAAAAATAGCCTCTCAGCTAACTGCGGCACATTTACAGTGATGTTTAGTCATGTGAACTGTTTGCTGCAATGCTCCACACTGAAAAGATAGTGATTAAAAACACACCAGTCACTATGACATAACAAATGAAGAAAACTTTGTTGAATGTTTGAGCCACTCTGGTCCAGTAGCCGGGCTTCCCCTCTCCCTCCCTGCTGTTGAAGACCATAGACAGTGTTTTCTCCATCTGCCTCAGATCCTCTGAGATCTTCTCCAAAGCCGGGGACTCCTCCATCAGTTTGGTGCTGCTACCCTGCAGAAGTGGTTTAGCGGACATGTAATTAATGGACCATACAAGATTGCAAGCTGCCACATTTGACATTCTGGTTTTCATGTCTGTTATGAAAAGGTTCGGTTCATCCAGATTACAAACAGTCGTTCTCACTTGCCTCCTTGCAGCCTCCCTCCCAATACAATGAGGTTGAATTAATTTAATTGTGCATCAAAGAATTGAAGAAAATCTCATCAAAAAAAGTCAAGAGCAACTCATCTCTTCCCAGAAACACAATCCCTGTCACTCTGTTTTTTTTTTCTAATTTATTTGCTCAATAAGCAATTGAGCAAGCATGGCTGCAAAAACTCTGAAAAGAAAACCAGAGATGGTAAAACAACCTGTAAAGGTGACATATTTTCACATCTTAATGAATATGAGTGAAAAGTTGCGCATTTCCACTGAAATTTGGGTGAATCGACCCTTCAAAATGTGACTGAGTTCTAACCTCTTTGGCCACTGACAGCAGCTCAGACGGAGTTTCATCAGCAGACACGTCACAGACACAAACACAGGGAGTCCACTTCTTCTCGTCTGAAAGGATATGTTCGATACAAAGATGGTTGTAGCATATTTAGAATTATATGATCAACAGTCTGTATTAGAAGTTGTAAATGTGTCTGTGAGTATTCAAATCATAACAAAGGTTTACACCATTATAGCAGTGAAATATAATAACAGCAGGGCGGAGCGATTCATCTAATTTCAATTTCAATTACAATTTTGGCTTCCCACGATCATAAAAGCAAGTTAATTGAAATAAAATGATTACTATGCTGTATGCTGTGGTAGCATGTTGTGTTTTGTCTTGTGGTGTCAGTGCAGTGCACCCTTCCTTTCCAGCCAGTTTCAGTTTGCAGCTCATGTTGATTGAATTTAGGTTAAACTGACACAGCAGGACAGGATGTTGTTGAATTACTTGTTTGCTGCTATTTGTCTAAAAATATGAACTTATTATACATATTTGTCTGCTGGTTTAAGCAGAGAGAGGGAGGGAAATGAGCAGACACTTTTTACAGCGCTGACACAGAGCTGCACGAAGCAGACACAGGCAGATCGTAACACAAGGTGATCTTATTAACTTCTCTGTTGCAGAGAAGCAACAACCTATTTATCCAGGAATACATAAAAAGCTTTGTGTTATAAATCCATGACATTATCAGCTCCATTTATAATTATAAACAAGCAGAATCACAGGTGACCGGTGCCCTGTCTTTGCGCCAGGGGCACAGGGGTATAAATTAAGGTCTTTGGGATTGTGGCATGTGTGCCTTGGCCAAATGCACTGCATGATATCTTGTGCATTCAGACCTATTCTGCCAGAGACTTAGCAGGTCTAAGGCACAAGTGGTTGTTACTCCAATGCGCCAAGCACAACATGCCTCCATGTTTAGACCTCCCACTCATGGCTGCACGGACCAGATGCAAGTGCATTTGCTATATTGCAGACATGGCAAAAATGCCACTTGCGCCAGTGTAAGATAGCAAATCCACCTGCGCCACCAGCGCAATGGCTTTGTGCCAGGTGTGAGATAGGGCCCTCAGAGATTTGTAGAATTGATGCTTTTCCCATTAAAACAGCTTGCAGAGTGCTTAGTGCTCACGTTTCCTGTAAAACAGGCAGCTAAGGAGAAACTTGTTGTAGACATGGTGTTAACAGTAGCTCTGTGTGTTACTGGAAACTGCATTACTTGCACAAGTGGAAGAAGAGTGATGTCAACCAGTTGGTTCTGATCCTTCTGGCCATGTAAAATATTCATTCACTTTGCAATCTGTTTTTAACACAGGATATAAACAGGAACATTTCCAGGGACAGCACAATACAGGGACAGGCTACAAAAAGCGGTGACTGGCCTCAGAAAACAGGGATGTCTGGTTACACTAAGCTAAAAGGATTTAGAAGGAAGAGTGGACTGTGGCAAAAACAGCCTGCGAGACCAGTAGAGACCAGTTTGATGGCAAGAAATAGGTACCATGGTGGTTTTCTTACTGGGTTTGGCTTTTAGCTGCTGGGCCTGGTTTTGTAGACTGCTTATGGCAGCTAACAGTTAGCTTCAATTAAAATAAAGCTATCTGTCCATCAGGGAAGCTGTAATTAAATCACAGAGAGTTGGACATCGAGGGAAAACCAGGGGAAATTTAAAAAATATGATCCAGGATCAATATAAATAAAAACTTCTGACTTCATGGGAACTTTAATCTCACCTCTGAAACAGTTGTGGAAGCTGATTTTGCCTCGCTTGTCTTCACAATCTTCACTCAGGCTTTGGTCTTTTTGTGCCTCGTTGTCTTTTGAGTCTTTCCCCATCAGATACAACACAAAAACCGTCTCCAGGAGGCTCAGCATCATCAAACCAAAAATCCCGATGCAGTAGACCGCTGAAATAGGAAAGCATCATCATTAATGTGGACAGATAACGACACATTCAGTCAGTATGTGCTGTTCCTGCTCATACAAAGTGTAGTCGACAAAAAGCAAGACTCTGATACCTATAAGTGGAGCCCTGTCTGATGAGGAAGGCAGAATTTCATTCAGAATCAGTTGCATCACAGTGACAGCGAGCAGCACAGTGATTTTGAAGCTTAGCTTCTCACCCCCGCCGTCTGAAATCATGAAGGAGGCCAAGTCCAGACACAAGAAGAAGAGGACGGGCAGAATGAAGTTGACAATGTAGAGGACAGACCGCCTCTTCATGGTGATCTGTGGAAAAAAGGCTCATGTACTTTTCACAAAGGAAACTATATGAACGACTGCGTCTTTCAAGGATGACCCTTTAATCATGATCCTGTCACATGTTATCAATTTACCCTTCAAATGTTCCAAATAGGTGTTTTTTGAGCATTACACAACTTTTGGAATAAATTCAGAATAAGTGTGTATTTAAAAAAACAAAGTTTATCAGTTTGAACATTAAATGTCTTGTCTTTATTCAGTATACGACTGAATGCAAGTCAAAAATGCAATGATTGCAAATCACTCCACAAATTTTGGAATTTGATTTTTTTTTTTAAATTGTGCTCGCTTGTTACATCTGTTAGACAAAATTACTTTTTTTTAGTTAATTAATTTCTTGCACATGCTTCCCTAATCTACTGACTCAGATACAGGACGTAACTCTCACAGCTCAGAGATACTTACAGTGTAAACGATCATGCTTTGGTTGTAGACAAAACGGTTGTTAGTTTCTTCGCAGCCTGACATGCTCATGAACAACCACTCGTACTGAGTCCGCATCAAGTCGCGAGACCACTTTGTGATCGCTGAAGCATTGAGGTAGGCATGAAGTTTAATCTCTTTATCTGAGTTAGTAGATAAAAACAACAGTGTGAAGTTTTTCAGCAAGTCAACAAAGCAGGAATGTATGCGGTTTTATCTGCTGGTGTGTTCTCATGTAACAAGAAACATACACAGTTTAGATGAATGTCTACAAACTTTTAAACAGGTTACAGGCTCACCAGAGTATACGGCAGACTTGAAGGAGAGGTTGCAGTGCTGAGTGTCAAAGGGGAAACTGTAAACCTGCATCCTGCAGGTGCTGACCACCACCTGGTCGTTCCGCAGTATGACATCACCATCGCTTAGAATTGTAAGATAAGGACTCGGAGCAGCCTTGTCTTTCTCTGTCCTGTGTGAGAACAAATAAGCTTTATGCTTCAAACTGAATTTCACATAGCATGTTGTCTATTATACCATAAAACATAAATCTACATAATATATTGAATGATGCAATCAAAGGTCAAAGGTCACAGTGTCCTTGTGTTTATCTTGTAATTGTGAAGGCGATATCTCAGGAACGCTTAAAGGGAATGTCTTCAAACTTGGCAAACATGTCCACTTGGACTCAAGGATGAACTGATTAGATTTTGGTGGTCATTGGTCAAAGGTCAAAGGTCACAGTAACTTCACTAAACACATTTTTGGCCATAACTCGAGAATTCATACACTAATTATGACACAAATATCTAATAAGATAAAATGATGAGATGGTGACATTTTACATCCAAAAGGTCAAAAGGTCAACTTCACTGTGACATCATGATAACTGGTGGTGGGGTCACTTAGCTTAATCTTGATTGGTTTTAATTGATTGATTGTTTCATTGTTTTTGAAGTCATTACACAGTAATAATACAAACATATTTGTAATAAATATTATTTTAAGTAAATGTTGCTGCATTAATGTTTTGGCATCCAAATGCATATTTTTTTGTGTCATTTCTAAACAGAAACATGATGCTCTGTCACTGTTGTGGGTGTACTGTATGTAGATTTGCAAGTGTGAGAGCATGCATTTACAAACTTACATCTCTTCAATAATTAGATCTGGCTTCCACAATAATTCAGTAGGAACCACTATCTGATCAATTCCACAAAACTCAGCTGGATCCCACAAAATGTGGTAATTGTGCCAGGCCTATACAGGAAAATCGGGTAGAAAAGGGGGAAAGAGAAAAGAGGGGAAACAAGGAATCAGGGGAAAAAGGCAAAGAATGAAAAGAGACAATTCAAAGGAAACACTTTGAGTTCCTACTACAGAAAAACAAGTGAGAATGATCAAAAAGGTGTTGTCAACTCACCACATAAATCCAAATGTAAGAAATGAATTTCTGGTCAATCTCTCTCTATGAGCAAATAAATACAGTTGGTGTAAAAATCTTTCCAACAGTGCAATTAATATAATCATAAAACACAGCACTATGCTGGTTATAATATAAAATATTAAGTTAAAAAACATCACACTTCATATCTTTGAGGAAACAAACAACACTTGTGTCAAATCAAGCATGAATCCCCACGAGGCTGCACAGTAGAGATGTGCGAATCATCATCATTGTCAGCTTCATTCTGACACAAAAGAAACAAAATAAAACTCACTAAAATGTCTTGGTTTATCTTTTCACCAAGTCTGGTTTGGTTGAATTTAATCCCTTAATTCACAGCTTGAAGGAGCGTGCAGCGTGCAGGACAGGTGAGACCAGACAGCAGCTGCAGCAGCCTGTACGTTAATTTTTTATGAAACGTTCGCCCAATCCACCTGCTCAGGGTGTAACTGCAACCCACACATCTCTACCGCACTGTCTTCTAAATTTGTTATTTTAGTAATTGAAAATGTTTGCATCATGATCAGCATAATTACAGACAATCATGCTGATGATTTTCAGGTGCAACTTTTACCAGATGACACCCGCCTGTATAAACCAGATTTATCACACAGATGCATTAACCTGATCAGACTACTGTATGAAGCTGAATTTATTACTCTGAGTCAGGGGTTACACTGCACATGGCTACGTTTTTCAGTAAGAAATAATCATTATCATTTTTTAAAAATACAAAATTTAAAGATTTATTTAAAACTTACCATGTCTAAGATGGCATAGAGCGACATGTCGAGGTACACATCTGTACTATTTCGGTGGTTTTTAACAGGCCGGATCAAGGTGTACTGGTAATTTTTTTTCGTCAGTTTCAGGTGCTCTAAAAGGTCCTGATAGTTGCATTTTGAGGACTCCACATCTGGAAAAACATCAAGACATATTTTCTATCAGAGAGTTTATTCATTATGCTTCCCCCATGCTTCTGTTTTTGCTTTTAAAGTGGAAGTTAAGAGCTCTGCAGTCTGCCTGGACATCAGATTTACACCAGCTCACAAATATCTGCAATAATATCCACCATGACTGTGGTCACTGAAAGGCCATTATGAGATGGGCGTTAGCAGGGTTTTTATCTCATTAGTCCACTAATGATTTTAAAATATGAGCATTTTTGCTGTAATTTAAGTTTAAACAGGACTCTCAGATCTTACATTGGGCCTCATGCTGCAACATGCTCTTAAGTTGTCTCCTATATTTTCTCTTAATTGTTTGTTAAGAGAACAAAAATAAGACATGTCATCTCCAGATGTACGAAACGTTGTTAACCACCCAAATCTGCTCTTGCTCAGTTGTGCTGAATGATGAATCCCAATAAATGAAACAAAATTACTTTCAGTATTATCTTTAATCCAAAAGTTGGTGTTGAAGGACATTTTTCCCAACTGATTTTAGCGTCAAAGAAAAGTTTTATTGTTGTTTTACACTTTTATTTTAAATATTTAACAAAATGTAGAATTTATTAAATTTTAAATTCAGTTATATTTTTGACCAGTCTTTTAAGTTTTTATTACATTATGTCAGTTTATGAACTATAGAAGTCCTCAAAGCACTTATTTCGTCTGACCAACAAAGTCTAAAACCTCCAAACTATTGAAGATAAGATGATATGAAATAAATAAAAGCAGCAAATTTGTGAAGCAGGAAAGAGATTTAGGAAGACTTATATAACTATAGATTTTTTAATTATGATTAAAACAAATGATTTTACTGTTATTATAAATAATGATAATAAATATATTAATTTTTTTTTAAACTTGTGCTTCCTTGCGTTGGACAAACAATTTAAAATAGAAATAAATTAAAAAGAATTAAAATAGTTCAAAACAGCAAAGTGTTTTGCCCAAGACTGAGACAGGAGTAAATATTCAGCGTGTATTTCAGTGTTTGTTTCTCGTACATACCTTCATCAGAGCTGTGGTTGGACTTCTGTTGATCATCAAGCTCTGGTTTCCCCGTGAGCTCTGAGTGATTGGAGGTACTTCCACCTGACAGAGAAGAGTATAAAGAACTAGTCAATATATTATTGCTCAAATGAGTGCGACTGATGACATGATGGTGATGACAGACACAGAGACAGATACCATCTGTTTAAAGAGACAACCCAAATCAAAAATACATATTTTTCCTCTGGTCTGCAGGGCTATTTTGAAGGGTGTGCATCTCAATGACTGAGACAGATTTGATTTGCATCTCGATATATGTTCAATGATACGATGAATCTTAGAATTAGTATGATATGATTCAGCCATGTCATGATGCAATACAATATGATGCAATGTGTGAATCTTTACATTTTGAATGTAATAATGCTATATTTAAAAGTTACTATTAGTTGCAAGAATAAAGTCTGATAGTTTTACTAAATCCAGTAAGAGGAGAGACAGAAAGCAGACATTACAGTGGTGTTAAACACTTCAGACTACATGAGAATCTGTGAACAATACTTGACTTTACTTTACTTTAAAATACTTTTTGCAGTAAGATGATCTGCTGCTCTCTTTCATATGAAGAGTGATGTGGTTTTGATTGAATTTGACCGTGTAGGGTGTTAGGGAATTTTCCATTCTCTAGTGGTTATGCTAAAGCCTTTGAGCCATACCATTAAGATACCCGTTTTAACCTTTGACAGACATACTGTCTCTCCTCTAGGACAGTAGATGCAGCTGTCTTCTCCTTTCAGATAAACAAGTGAACAACCTGATAGTGTTGCTATGGTAGCTGACGTCGAAGAGGTGTTTGTCTTGTCTCTCTGACCGGAGAAGACGTAAACTGTAATATGTTTTGGATAACACTGACCCTGAGCTGTAGAGCCAGAGGTGCTGAACAGTAGTCTCAGACTTTGTGTATTCATAATTCCTGTGTTTGCATATTCAGACCAATAAGCTAACTCAACGTGTTGGGTCTGACCTTATTTGGGCATAGGTTCATCATGACATTTTCTGTGAATGCTTAAAGACTATCCCGGAGGACAGAAACGCCAGAATTGAAGGGAACATCAATGCCAACTGTGTACTGGTTATTCCTTCATTCTCCTTGTACAAGTATTATTAAACCAGTTTCAATGTAAGATATATCGGACTCCTGAATACTTCTTCCTTCGGATATATGGGTATTGGAATAAAATCCATAACATAGGGGAAGTGGCGTGTGGAGGATCAGCGATGCTACATGGTACCTGCTCTCCCAGTCACATGACATCTCCGTGGGTCAGGAGACCTGTGGCTCTGTGTGCTGCTGTCCAACACTTTGATTATTTGTGGCAGTGCTTCTTGTCTTTTAAAACCCAAAGCTATTCCTCACTTACGGTGGAGGTGTGACACAGTGCGATGTCAGTTCTTTCACTGTCTGTTTTGAGGACACGAAGAAGAGAGACAGGAGAAAGAGAGGGGAGTGCTTGTTTTGTGTGACTGAGGCAGCAGGCGTCCAGTGAGAGCCATCTAGCTCCACATGAGAGGAGGTAGAGATCTTTCTGGGCAACTAGAGAAGATAAATAGCACTACAGGTAAGAGGAAAAACTGTGTTTTTGATTTTGAGAACTGTCACTTTAAAAGAAGGCAGGGTGTTGACAGCCAACAGTTGAGTTGCAGCTGCACTGTGTTGTTTTTACTATGATTTGCCCTGACTCAACCTCATTCAATTGCTACAGTTTAAAGTCCTGTTAAACTGTTAGCAAAAGCTCTCTCAGAACTAGTTTTGCCACATCACTACTTCTGCTAAAATCAGTTAACTTAAGAAAGAAAACAGGAAAGGAGAAAGTTGTCTGAGGAAACAAGCTTGTTAAACTGTTATTGCAAAAAAAGGGGCGGGACTTATGAAAGGTCAATTAAGGCTAAGGGAATAAATATTCATACATATAGAGACTGTGCATTTCTGAAGTGTGTGTTTGCTGTACATACTTTTATCAGAGCTCTGATTGAACTTCTGTTGATCATCAAGAAGCTTTGAGTGATTGGAGGCTTTTCCACCTGGCAGAAAAAAGGATACAGGTCTTTACATTCAACATACAGTAATTTCCATGCACACACACATATCCTGCTTTCCTGTACTGTATGATTAAAGGTGCATTTCCACTTCATGGTACAGTTCAACTTGACTCGCTCTTTTTTGGTTTTGGCACAAGTAAGAAAGAAAGGTCAATTAAGGCTACAGGAACAAATATTCATACATATAGAGACTGTGCATTTCTGAAGTGTTTGTTTCTTGTACATACTTTCATCAGAGCTCTGATTGAACTTCTGTTGATCATCAAGAAGCTCTGAGTGATTGGAGGCTTTTCCACCTGGCAGAACAGAGTATACAAGTCTTTACATTCAACATAATTTCTCTAGTCGGAGACCTTTTTCACAGCGGCTTTTTTTTACATGAATCAGTAAACACAGGTGTGACCAATTATATTAAGGTTCTGTCAAATTCAGGCCTAACAGCAGCTCTGCTACACTAAATGGAATGGGACCAACAACCAACCAACAGCGTCCAACACTTTTTGCAAAAATTATTTGTGGCAGTGCTTCTCGCCTTTTAAAACCCAAAGCTATTCCTCACTTGCGGTGGAGGTGTGACACAGTGTGATGTCAGTTCTTTCACTGTCTGTTTTGAGGACACGAAGAAGAGAGACAGGAGAAAGAGAGGGGAGCGCTTGTTTTGTGTGAGTGAGGCAGCAGGCGTCCAGTGAAAGCCATCTAGCTCCATATGAGAGGAGGTAGAGATCTTTCTGGGCAACTAGAGAAGATAAATAGCACTACAGGTAAGAGGAAAAAATGTGTTGTTTTCACTATGATTTGCCCTGACTCAACCTCATTCAATTGCTACAGTTTAAAGTCGTGTTAAACTGTGAGCAAAAGCTCTCTCAGAACTAGTTTTAAACATTGACTGGAAATAAAGATGGATGCCACATCGCCACCTCTGCTAAAATTAGCTTACTTAAGAAAGAAAACAGGAAAGGAGAAAGTCGTCTGAGGAAACAAGTGTTGTTTGCTGTACATACTTTCATCAGAACTCTGATTGAACTTCTGTTGATCATCAAGAAGCTCTGAGTGATTGGAGGTTTTTCCACCTGGCAGAATAGAGTATACAAGTCTTTACATTCAACATAATTTCCATGCACACACACTTCTCCTGCTTCCCTATACAGCATGATTAAACATACATTCCCACTTCATAGTACAGCTCAACTTGACTCGCTCTTATTTTGTTTTGGCACCAGTATGCAAACGGGTAAATACAATTGTCAAATTTTGAGACATTACATGCAAAATTATCAATTCAATAATCAACATACTCTGTCACACAAACATGTATACGGCATAAATATCTATGACATTAGATGTTTGTGATGTCTGATGAAATGTGGCAATTTGTGGCAAATGTCCTGTATTTGACTTTATGTGAAAGATAAAAGGTGAATCTTCTTTTTGCGGTACATGTAACTGGGGGTGTAGTGGGGGGTAAAAACATAGACTCAGTTTATCATCTCTTTGAAATGAGGCAGAGTTTATTCATCTATTTCCAGATCAACTGTATCAATCAGTGAGGGGGGAAAGCTGGATAAAGTACAGTTTATCCACCTCTGTATTTACAACTAAACCCCCAAATGTAACAATTTGCTACACAAATAAATTTACTGTATGCATACAAATATGTAGATCCTTTTTCTGCTTACTACAGTAGTGGACAGTACACAGACATTTCCTAGTAAACATTTACCTTCTCTTGAAATCTGAATTTAAAAAGCTCAAAGTGTTACACAGCAGCATTCAGCGAGACAAAACTGACATTCATGCAGAGTTTTGTAAGCAATCAGTGTCAACAAAAAAGAGATTTGTACAGAAGAATCATTTGCAGGATTGACTAACATGGTGAACAGCTCTGAAATCCCTGGAATTCAAGTTTGTTAACTGGACTCCAACAACTGAAGAGACCAACTCAGAAGATCAGCGAACTAAACTTCCCTGGTCCTTACACTGAATGTTTCATATCAAATTAACAAATAGTAAGAATAATCAATACAATGATAATTTTATCAGCATGCATCAAAAAGAATTGCCCCAGCTTACCTGTGAGGAGGAGCAAAATGAGGAAACTTGCAAGCATCATGACTGCGAGAAGTCTGCACAGTTCATGAGCATCTCTGTCCTCTCAGGACCTCTGTGTTGGAGCAATAATATGTTGACTCGTACCGGAAGAGGGCAGGGCGTGTTTAATGACCCGCACTTTGGGTTTTTTTTTTAGTCTAGTATAAAAAGACGCATAATGCAACAAAGCTGCCAACATCCTCAACACTTAGTCGCCTGCGGGCAAATCAATCTGCTATCAAACAAAGCAGTTAACTTCTGGCTTCCACTCTTATGGCTGTTTAGTTTCTAAAGTAAAGCAGATCAGTGGGGAAGCTGCATCTGAAAGGAGTCTTATGTCAAGCATGTACAAACAAACTACAGTTGACTTTAATTATAATAAATATACAGGTAATCTCAGGTGTGACTGGGAACAGTTCTTTTCTCAGGTCCAGTACTAACAATAATGTCTCAAAGGCATCGTTGGTAGGTGAAACAGACAATAACATTATAAACAGGAAAAATTGCAGTTTTTTTTTATAACTTAATATATCAGTAGATGATTGCAAACCCTGAGAAATATCTATTTAATCTTCATTTGCAACAAGGAAAGTCTCCCACTGAATGGAAACATGCAAAAATCTGCATATTAGGAAGAGTTGTAAGTGATCACATTTGGAAATATACAGAATCTAATAATCTTTTAACCTATGTTCAACATGCATATCGTAAAAAATTATTGTACTGCAACGGTGTTGATAGAGATGATGGATGAAGTGGCTAAGTCCCCTTGATCAAGGTAAACTTGCGTCCTTCTTCCTTCTTGATTTCACTGCAGCGTTTGATTTGATAGCTCACACAGTTCTACCAAAAAAGTTAACTCATTATGGTTCCCGTAAGATCGACTGGATGAGTTCCTGTTAAAATGTTAGAAAGCAATTTATCTGTTAATGGCTCCTTTTCTTCCCCACATATGCTTACATGTGGTACCACACAAGGGAGTTCCCTTGGTCCATTATTGTTTATTCTATACACAAATGATCTTCCATTAGTGTTAGCTTACTCAAATGCACATATGTTTGGATGATACAACCATCACTGCAGCAGCAGACTCACGAACTCAGTTGCATGTTGTCAAATGATTTTAAATCCATCATCAAAGGGAGGAAAACAATAAATTAGTGTTAAAAATAAATAAAACAAAAAATATGATTATATATGCGACATGAAACAAGGGGAATGTGACTTGACATATGGCAGTGTTCAAATACACAACAATCTGTCTTGGATGGTTCATATTACAGATCTTTCTGTCATAGTGATGAAAAGGGCAGGAATGGTTGGACGAATTGCAAAGTTTCTGTATAAAGACAGTCTTAAGGTAATATTTCATGGTCTAATCTACAGTCATATTAGTTATTCCTGCACAGTGTGGAGTAATGCAGCCCTGAGCTGACATATAAACCACAAATGTCTTATAATAAGTCGCTGAATCAAGGTGATTCTCAGGTAGGACCATACAGTTGAATGATAACCACTCACCTGGCCCTGGCTACAACGTAACCTCTGCCTCCTCCCTCTCCCTCTTCCTCTCCATCTAACCCCCAACCCATGACCGAAACTTTGACTCTGAAAACGGGGAATAAATATTCATCCAGTCAGCACTATCTCACAGCGTTGACGACGCAGTTTTGTCACCTGTCAGCCACTGTATGCTTGGAAAGGTAGCGGCAGTATAGAGGGAAATTTGCTTGGCTGCAATCTGTATTCTGACCACTAGATGTCACTAAAAGTTACACACTGCTCCTTTATAAGTAAAAAATGTTTGAAAACAGGTCAACTTGTGCAGTAGCCTTCTCACGTGCTGAAAGTTATATTTGCTTGCTTTCGTTTATTTTCCATGCTGGTCATTTTAGCACTCAATATATTTGATATTAACCGTGAATTCCGTTTTGTGATCCTGTTAAGTCTGGATACCAAGTGGAAATGAAATTAACTGTCACAATATGAAACTGAATGCGCTGTAATTGTGTGTGATGTTTCTGCTTTATGTCTATTGACACGGACGCACAACGCCATTAAACACATTTTGGATAAATGTACAAATGTTCATTTCTCACTAGATTGTGCAGCAAGGTGGTCAAAAAGCCAATAAATACAAATAATTTACTGTAATAAGAAGATATAATGAGGTATGAGGTGTGTTAGCCCAATGAAATTCAATCATGGGTAATGCTTCAATTTCTAGGTCCCATAATTTCATGGTAAAAAGGTGGTAATTGCCAAGTAACATATTTGAAATTACCTATAAATTATCCCAAAATTTCATGGTTAATTATGTGATAATTATGTAAGTATCATTTTCATGTAGCTGGTGGTAATTACAAAGCAACATATCTGAAATTTCTCTGAATTTATGTGCAAATCAGCCCCAAATTTCATGGTAATAATTTGCAAGTGTTATTTTCCTGTATACTTACCATGAAATTTAGGTGTAACTTGTGGGTAATTTCTAAGAAATTTCAAGAATGTTACTTGGTAATTACCACCCACTACGTGAAATTGGTACTTTCTAATTATCGCATAATTAACCGTGAAATTTGGGGGTAATTTACCATGAAATTATGGGACCTGGAAACTGAAACGTTATCCACAATTGTGCATCCATGTGCATGTCCAGTTGGTCCTCACAAGTAACCCCAAAAAAATGGTCCCCATAACTAATAAAAACAAGATTTAGTGTACTTGTGTGTGTATGCGTGTTTAAGGAGAAAAAAAATGTTATTTAGTTATTTATTTACGCAATATGAAGTCTGATACATGCTGTCAAAGCCAGTACAGTACATACAACAGATCACAGAGCTGTTATTCCATCATATTAATGCATCGTGACATAATGTAGACTTCCTCAGAAGAAAACACAACTTGATATAAATGTTAAAAGATCTTTAAGAATCCTATAAGAATCAAGGCAACCTGTGAGAGCATGTACAATACACAAAGACACTGCATATTACATGCTACATACATGTAAATATTAGATGTTATATTAGTGTACAAGACTTTTACAACACATGTAGACCAGTGTCATGAGTTCATACTGTGTACATGCATGAAGCTGTAGGACTGTGTGAAACATGCAAACAAGTACTGAAGTGCTAAATAGATCTGAACAGGCGAGTACACGTTTCCTCCGCAGCTTTGCTAAATCCAAAATGTGGAAGAAGCATTTCATCAATGCACATTTTCCAGCAGAGCAAGATGTGAAAAAGGCAACTCAAACAGAGCAACTGAGCCCCATCAGAACCACTGATCAGGATAGGTCCATTTGGGACAGCTGACCCTTGTGTGAAAGTTACTGACGGTGATTTGGGGCTGAGGCTCTCAAATCAGAACAGTGAACTTCAGCTTAATTTGTTGTCAGTCATCAGAAAAAAAATGTTTTTGATTTTCACCTGTGAGGTGAAGTTGTACTGATGATGCAGCTGTCCAATAAAAGTAAAACCAGATGCTTGGCTCATTTGCAATAAAACTAAAATGACACCAAAATACAGGTGTGGACACAGACAGGTAGGGTCATGTGCTTTTTGGGACAGTCTGAAACTGCAGAAATTTGGGGAAAATATTAAAAGTGAGATTACAGACATTTTACATCTTGTTTTACCTTTGAATCGGCTGTATTATATGCTGGGACATTCGCCGAAAGGTATATACTCTATGGTGGTAATTTGTGCATCTTAAGGGTGTTACTGTTAATTGCAAGGAAAATGGTAACTATTCCTTGGTTGCAAAATCAACCCCCCACAGTGGAATAATGGACTGAGAGACTGAGACAGGCGCACATAATGGAAGAAGTGCACAATTGACATTTTTGTGCAGAGATGGACACCTGTAACTTGGCATCTGGCTGAATAGAATACCTAAAAGATTATATCCATCCCTTTTTATATATATATAAATAAAAACATGTTGAAAAAAAGACATGTGACCCACAATCAGTTAGAGCAATGAAACATGTCATAAATGGTGCAAGCATCGCCTGGCTGCAGTCTTTCATATTACAGCTAAACAGTGCAATAAAATATATTTCTGAAACATTTAGGCAAGAAGTCGGTAATGCAGTAACATAATCTTATTTCATATTTGATCCATGCTGCCTAGTTTGACAGTTTGATCTGAGTTTTGTGAACCTGAGGGATTTGAAACTTGTGACATCAGACATTTTTAAATCTGGACCAGTGATGTTTCTCTGTCAGTCATCTTGTAGAACACACCCAATATTAAATTAACAATTAACAGTGATCCAAGGCTGGTGGAATGTTTGACTAAAACCTCAACAGATTTATCTGGTTTTCTGGCCCTTCAATTGAGGAATTAGTGCTTTGGGAAATACCAAATCTGTATCTAGTTTAGATATATCATACTTCCAAGTTTAATATT
>JAJHUR010137157.1:0-18196 GCA_027495735.1 Lutjanus campechanus | reverse complement strand
GAGTTTTGTAAAAGGGGGGGGGGGGGGGGGGGGGTGGGGTGGGGTGGGGTGGGGGGAGGAAGAGAGGAAGGAAGGAAGTAGGAAGGCATGGATCAAGGAAACACAGAGGGAAAGGAGAAGAGGCGGATGAGGTGTTGAGAGAAATGGAGGGAGGAGAAGGAGAGGATGAAGGGCAGAGAGAGAGGGGGAGGTGGGGAGAGTTCTCCGGAGTCTCACACTGCCTGGAGAGATGAGGTGAAGACTGCCTAGCCTCAGTGATCACAGGGAAGATTTCGCTGTATTACACACAGTCACAGATACACAGAAAAGCCTGTGCAGATCCTGTCAAGAGACAAAAGCTGTGATAGGCACCTCCTAGGCTCTCTTCCAGCTCTTCCTCTGCTCTACCTTCATCACCATCCACATCTAGGTGAGCTTGACTATACGGTCTAGCTCAGACCGGTGACCCATTATAATTGAATCTCTGAAGGTGCTTTCAAAAAGTGAGCAGTGACACAGCACTAAGGAAAAAGACGGCAGCTCCTGTCTCATGTATGAGCATAGATATTTGCTGCTGCTGCCCGAGTAGACTGCCTGAGTAGAATTTTGCATCAAAACCATGAAGTTTAGTTAATTGGATTTCTCTGCCCTGATTTAGACCTGATTTGAGGTGAGTTAAAAGCTTTAACACAACAAGCAGGGAGTGAGCCATCAGGTTGTCCTAGTGTGTATTTTTCTGGTTCTGTTGGCATCAGGTCAGCCCAAGTGGTAACTAATGATTATCTTCATTATTGATTAACCTGTCAGTCATTTCTTCAATTAACTGATTACTTGTTTGGTCTATAAAATGTTAGAAAATAGTGAAAAATATGTATGTAAATATGTTTTCTAAAGCAAAGATATTCAGTGTGCTGTCATAGAGAACTAAAGGAACCAGAAAAATACACATTTGAGAAGCTGGAATCAGATCATTTGAACATTTTTTCACTCAAAATGATTGATTATCAACATAGTTACCAATTAATTTAATAGCTAACAACATATGGATTAACTGACAAGTGGCTGCTGCTCTACCTCTGGGAAAAGTAAAGTGAAAAAATGAAGTTAATTCTTAGGTGCCAAAAACTGCAGTGGCAGTTGAGGCTGGCTCCAAAAGTGAGTCAAGACCCCCATATTAAAATACCATTTTTACAGCAGAACATGTTGCAGCCTGTGGCTGTTAGCTGCTTCAAACTTTGCTACTTTTCTATTTTAATGTTATTTTTTTATGCTTTATTGCTGAGACATGTATCATCATGCATCATTGGCAAAGGAAGCTCAAACTAGGATTAAAGAGCAGCCCTTTTAACATGTTTTGAACATGTTGACCTTATCATCACTGTGTAGCAGAGAGAAACTATATCTCTCATTTTGTTGAACAATGATAATAAATCACCCTGATACCTTAAGCTGTGCATAATTAAGGGCATGGCTACTAGATAGCCACTTCATTTGGTCACTACAACTCCACCCATGTTCCACCTCTTTGCCCATTTTTGGAACAGCAGACCACATAGAGCTTCACAACAGCTCTTCAGAAACCTATTGGTGAAACCTATGGCACACAGCAGGATACACCTTATCAGGTGTGTATAAATGCATTGAATTCATGGGTGTGTTTTGGGTGTTGATGCAAGTGTTGGCAGCATGATGGCTGGATTACTGTGAGGACACAAAGAGAAAAGATTTTGAAGCAAGCACACATCTTCTTGTTCGAGAAGTGATGGAAATGATACGCAATTACCTACATGTTATCCAACGGGTATATACAACCAGCATCAGGCTCCAACAGAAGTACACATACCTTTTTCTCCCTGGGTTGGGTGTGTCTCGTGGTCATATAATGTATTGTTCACTGTATATGTTATAGATCGTAATTGTTTAATATTTGTTTTTCTGGATCCATCTTTCATGCAGACTGTCCACACAAATAATGTCTGCGTGTGAGACACTGCAGACTGTAACATCATGCTGTTCATAGACAGGTCTGCTGTCATGTGTTTGACAAAGTGAGACAGAGTGAAAGAGCGTGAAGTCTAGAAAGGAGCTGCAGACCTACAAACGATCACATGAGTTTGACTGCATAAGATTTTACCAGAAACAACGGGTACAAACCTCATGAGAGATTTGCAAATCAAGGGTTACCTTCTAGACACGACCGAGAGAGGTGCGTAGCTCCAAAAATAGAAAATCTTTTTGTGTGGCCAATGTTCTTAATGTGGCAGGCCGCCATAAATAAAACACTATTCATAGTCACAGAGAGTAACTGAAACAATGATCATCGACCTGCAGTGATGCAAAAAAAAAAAAAAATTCAGATCCTTTACTGAAAGCATTCATACCACAATGTAAAAATACTCAATTACAAGTAAAGCTCTTGAATGTCCTACATAAAGTACTAAAGTAAAAGCACTTAGTACTTTTTATTCAAGCACTAAGTTAAAAAATAAAGGTAGTAATGTCTGCAGAAAACACAAACAGAAGATGTAGGTCACTTTTTTAAACAAAACAGAGTGCACCTGTGTGTGTTTTGTTTAAATGTTAAAATCACAACATTTATTTTAAAAAAAAGTAAACAACTAGCTGTTCATTTAAGAGACCTGTCTTATTTTCTCTTTTGTACATTACTATTGCTCTTAAGTAAAGTAAAAGTAATATAAGGTAAAAAAAAAAAGAAAAAAAAAAGCGTGCAGTATTTCTTATCTGATGACTCAATTAAACGTCAGAATAATCATCATCTCAAACATCTCAAAAAGCTGCCATATTGTTCAGACTAAAGTGGGGTATGCAGAACCTTGAGTATGCAAAATTGGCTATTAGCAGTTCCTGTTTGTGATCTACGCATGAATACAGACAACAATCACTGGCTTACTCTGATACTGAAGAAAATCTAAAAACGTCATAAATCTTAGGCAAGTTCTTGAGGTGGAAGGAGAGTATTTTTTCTTTGATTTAAAAACTTTTTATGGATGTTTATTTATAAAGAATAAAGGATAACACTGAATCTTAAAATATGTGTGTTCAGATTTGACTGAGTTACAGCTCTGACAAGGATTGATATTTTTTAATGTAAATTGCAGCAATCAGGCACAAAGAGTTTGACAGAACTTTAATTGCCAGCATGCTGTGTCACATCCACTGCTGCTGGACGAGGAAACTTGTTTTAACTTATTTAATGCCATTTGTCCTGATTTCACAAATGTCATTCTCTCTGCTCCTAATATGATAGTTAAGTGATCAGACATAGAAACACTCCACCTTTCTGTTATCTTGCCACTTACTTTAGTGTGCCCCATAGCCAATATGGACAAACTCTAATCTGACTCGTTAGCATCTAATCCTAGCATGCAAATCCTTAGTAAATCAACCCCTCAGTGTGGCCATGGCAACCACAGGAGCCACACTTAGGGAAGGAATGGAGGAGCTAATTTTTCCAGTAGTGCCCTGAATTTTAAGACACCTCTTTAGGAGCAATAATGAATGTGAAGCAACATCAGTTTCTGAGTTGGATTATCTGGTATGAGTCAATTAACAGTGTTTTTGATGTTATCAAGCTAAACCTGCTTTCTAGTTATCTATTAAATGCAAGATACTGATGTAATCTTGTGTCTTATTATGATGGTAGCTGTGTGACAGCTGTGTGGCTGACATACTGACATCACAGGGGAGCAAATGTAGCATGTGTGAGTGCAGTGTGAGTTCAGCAATTAATCTATGCAGGCTTGATGTTTATCTATTAGAATATAAATTGGATGATAAATATTCACATGTGCAACTGGAAGGATAGAGACAGTTATTTTCCTCTGATATTTATGTCACTACGAGTTTGTATGTGTTTGAGTTCACAGAGTTTGCTTGTAAAACTAGCGATATTATAATGTGCATCCACAAAAAAAAAAAGCAACAGAGCACATCCATCCGGCATTCCAGAGTGAGAGGGGAAAGATAGAAAGATGCAAACAAAATGTGCACTGTTATGCCTGCAGCAATTGTTTATAGATGCAAGAGAAACATCTGCGTGCACCACAATCTTACAGTACTCAAGTGCTTAAGGCGAACAGGATCATTAACATGGAAAGTACAATCACTCTCTACAACCTAATCCCGGCCCTTTGTCAAAAAATGATGATGAGGCACTTGGCTCTACAGTAGCTCACCGTCTTCGCATTTATCTTTTCCAGAGCAACAATATATTCATGCAAACCATGCTATGGTTTTCATTATTATGTTAGGTCATATTCTCTTCAACCCCAGAGAGCAGCAGTAAATCAAGGCCAGTCTAACCTCACAACGCTCACAGAAGATGCTAATTGAGTGCCTTTCTGCAGTGGGGATTCACTGGATTTTCTGAAGATGAATATCAAACCCAAGCATGCCAAGCTGATCCATGTGTCATTGTGGTCAACACTGTACACAAATTGTCAAACAATTCTCTCCTGAAATGAGCAAATATCACCTTTTTTAAGATGCCACCCTGAGAAAGATGCACCTCTTGAAGGTGGAGCGTATATGTACAGTAAATGACAAACAATGGAGGAGAACAGTGCATCTACCCGGGGAAACTTCTTTGACTTAACTGAAGCTGACAAGCAAGAACAAAGGGGACATAAGTATTCTGAGAACAGAAAGTAATCTAAGTCTTTTCATTCTTTGAATGGATTATAAAAAGGTTTAAACCATCCTTTTAAAATAGAATACATAATAATCTTGACATGGGGACGGTTTATTCAGATCAAGATCACCATAAAAAGCTTCACGTAAACACAATTACTTTCAGTCACAACCCAAATCTCATGATCGTGTGGGTTGAAATGAAGATTGACTCCCATACATCTTTATCTGCCTCTTCATGACGGCAGTCCAGCACAACGCCCACATTACAGAGTGTTCTCAGTGGGTGTAGGACTCTGCCAGAACTGTCTCTTGTCACCAATTATGTGAATTTCATGGACAGAACAGAACAATCAAGGAGTGGAGAGAGTCCAGTTTGATGACCTCAGGATCACATCTTTGCTTTTTGCAGATTACAAGGTAATTCGGTTGATAAGCCTCATAAAAGAGTATTTCTGGGTTTGACCCTCAAGCTACATTTAAGAGCCGAATAAGAATTTAATTATTACAAATATTTTTTGTTGTTTGAGGACTGAATCACTATGAATGTCTAATGTCTTGCACTAAATGGGGCAGAAAAACTGGCCAATAAGACGGGCATGGAATCAGCTCTAAGTTGCACTCATCAAACAAGCAGAAACCTATATCTTGATTAAGAGGCATTGATAATGCAGGGCAGGATTAGGGAATTTAATCCTGAAAGGCAGGATGAAGGACTTTAATCCTGCCTAGATTTATCAGTGCTTTAGCTGTTTAAGCAGCGTTAAGATTTCTAAAATAATGGCATAACTTCGAGGCAAGTACAGATGCACAAATTTTCCATGTAAGGAATATGTCAGTTTCTAGAGGCCATTCCAAACATCAGCTAAACCCACACGCATCTGCCATCAACGTAATTTTTCATATTTTTTGGAAAGCAACTTTTCTTTCGGCCTGCTGACCCTGTCTACATCAGTGGAGCTGAGATGAAGCAGGTGAACAGTTTTAGATTCCTGTGCATCAGCGTCACAGTGAACCTGTCATGGTCACCTCACATCTCCAACCTGGCAAAGAAAGCTCAAACATGACCTGCATGAAAAATGTTTATCCAAAGATGCTCATTTTACTGTGCAATTGTTATGATTGTGTATGAACAGATAGATTTAAAAGAGAAGAAAAAGAAACATACACATGTATGCCGATACACGCAAATACAATTATATGTAACACTAGTAATTAAACATAATTACTCTACATGACATTATGACATACGACTAATAATAAACCTAACCTATTATAGTGTCAGTGCATGAAAACTATTACTAAAGAGAAGAAAACATTACATGAATGAAAACAAAGAACACACATAATTAAGGTACATCCATGTGATTAAACTCACAAACACACCACCACACACACAAGCAGGATTGAAAAAAATAGATTCCTCCATATTCCATCCACAACATCATAGGTAGCCATAAGGGCTTGTGATATGAGACAGATATCTTCTTAGATTCTGGATATCGTTATATTGCGATATGGCTTAATTAAAAATTGTTGTCTTGTCCTGGGTTGTAAAGGATGCATTAAAGTAAAATGATGTAGTTTTCTGAACTTCTAGCTGTTCTTTTATTTAGCTTTTTACTTACTTTGGAGTTATATCCTCATTACTGATAACTGTTGTTCAAAAATCTCATTGTGTTAATATTTTGTGGAAGCACCAGGAGCAATCTCTACAATATTGCTGCAATATCAATAAATATCGATATCAAGGTATTTAATCAAGATATTGTGATATTTTATTCTGGGAATATCACCCAGCCCTATCAGCCATCTCCTGAGCATCAGTGGTATCAGGGAGGTGAGGTGCCTGCACAAGTCCAAAGGGTACTAAAAGAAAAAAACCCACCTCAGCCACAGTCTGTTCACCCTGCTGCCGTCTGCTGCCGTACAGCCAGCTTCAGATCAGATCCTTCGTTCAGGCTGTCATCTTCAGCGCTCCACCACAATATTAATAGGTCAGAAATAAACCTATTTTAAATTTTAAAATAGGTTTATTTCTGACCCATTAATATTCACCCATTTCATTGTATAGATCTATGTATATAACTTTTGTTTTCTGTGAGAAGAGGGGGACTGCATTTTGAATTTCTCTGTGCAACCCTGTGTTGTAGAGTGATAATGAAATTAACCTAGTGTAATCTGAGACTAATTTAAACTAAGAAGCAAATTGTATGACTGAATATAGCAGATATTGTTCCTACCTTAAGTCAAACCCCTTCTCTGAACATAACAAATCCAAGTTTAATCACAAGGGCATGAAAACATTTCATAAACAGGTAAAGGCTTGTGTGTCAAGTGTCCAAAATTGTTCACGCAAGAAAAAAAAACTTTTCCCGCAGGTGACAATTTTCTCAGTGTGAAATTAAAGCCTGTCAAAGGTACAGCTATAAAGTGAAATTCAAACTGTTCAATAAGGTTATGAAAAATGGATAAACACAGAGGAAATGGGGGGATTATGAGTGGTTCCAATGGTGATGTCTTAACCCCGGAGCTGCAGAACCACAGCTACTTTGCATATTATTATTGACTTGAGCCCAAGATTATATCATTTTTCCGTGTGTGCCCTCATGAGCGCAGACGCAGATGCAAATGCAACACACACACGCACAAAAACACACATGCTTATACATATGTGCACACACACCAAGACTTATTATGAAATTTCACAGCTCGCCTGTGTGGAAATTTTTTCTGATTAAATTTCATTTACTGCAACTGGGGTTTCATCACCCAATAACAGGCAGGAGAGCTGAAGCGCTGATACATGCTTGGTTCCACCAGGCACCAGGGGAATATCAAAGCATGCCACCTATCCTCTTTTATTTCTCTCCCTCCATCTTGTACCTCTTGCTTCTCTTCTCCCGTCCCCTTCACGCACCTCTATACTCACCAGCGACCCCACTTCGTCTCTCCCTCCTCTCAGTCCTTTTATTCCCCTGAATCTCTTCCTCTTCGCTCCTCTTGTTCACATACCTCACCCGGCATAGTGGTGTCATGTAAGACACACTGCCTGGCCCAGCAGAACGACAACAGCCCAGAGAGGAGACTACAACATCCTCAACACTCTACAATGACAGAACATCACTGGCCAACAGCCTCCTATGGGCTACAGAGCACTTTTGCAAGACATATAAAGCAGTGCAACAGATGGTGCCTCAGTGTGTCTCCACAAGGAACTGGACAACAACAAGTATGATTTTCACACTACTGTTCAGAAAATTTCTATAGAATATTTCTATATTTGAAGCCTTCAAATAAAATCACAGTAACTCAGTTCAGCGTGCGGTGGTTTCCCGAAATGTTTTGGTTTAGTTTTTGTCTGCATCTATTTTTTAACCCAACCTCAGTACCAGGTTGGTAATGCAAGAAAAGGACCAGAGAAAGCTGGCTCCACCACATGGTGAGGGCAAGCAGTGCTGTAGGGAACTAGTGGTGCTAAAAGTGAGTTGAACTTACCAGGGTTTCAGGTTAGGCCTGCATCCTTTCTTGCTGCTGGCAACCAAACACACTGGGCCCTATCTTAAACCTGGCACAAAGTTGTTGCGCTGGTGGTGCAGGTGGATTTGCCAGTGCAATTGCCATGTTTGCCACCTCTGCAAAATAGCAAATGAACTTGCACCTGGTCGGTGCAGTCATGGGCAGGGGTCTACAAATGAAAGCAAAACAAAGATGGGGCCAGGCACACTTGCTATCGTGTGCTCCGCAGCGTAAAAACCACTTGCGCCTTCAACCGGCTAAAACCTGGTTAAAGCACAAAGTCTGTGGCGCAATTGGTCTGTCTGCACAACAGAGCACCAGGCGTGTTTGGTCAAGGCACACAGACACATCACCACAAACATAAAACACCTTCATTATGTAAGCTGCGTAAATAACGATGATGATAATAATGAATTATGAAATACAATTTCAAGCTGCTTTAGTGTAAAACATAACCAGTTACAGATCTGCATGACATTTACGGTTGAGGTATTGTATTACTTTTTTGCAGCCGTTAATGTAAAATAAAAATATTTACACATGAAGCTGGTTATATTGCACACTCTCACGCTTTAACTTCTCAAACCAGGAGAAACCTAAACTTGCCTGTGAATTAATCAGGATGCTTGGGCACAGCTGACAGGTGTATCCCGCTGTGTGCTGCTGGTGCAAGGGGCAGGACTGGACAAGATACCCCTGCACCCCTGGTGCAAAATGGCAGAGGTGGATTTGGACACACCTTAAGAAATTAAATCCATTGCACCTTGTGTTTTCCACTTGCGCTTTAGATCAGTGTAAGATAGGGCCCATGCAGTCCAATTATGACCTGTTAGAAGCTGGCACAGCCATAAATAATTAAATAGGATTCAAATCCCCAAGACTTGATAAGCAATCATATTACCAGCACTACCTGTTCTATTAGTTGCAGCCTGTTTCAGCTCTATCTCAAAGCATTATAAATGACTGCCAGTGGTCAGTACAGGACAGACTGTGTCCTTTTGATAAAACAGGTGGACATCTCATTTTGGATGGAACTCTACATTATAATCAACATGGCTTGACTGAACTGAATGGTTTCACCTGTGACCTAAACACTCTCCATGAGGCACCGCTGGTCTCACAATCAGTGTTTCTGCTTCAGTGCTGAAAACATGTTTTTCACTGTAAAATATATTTGTGTTTAAAAGTTTCTGTCATCAACCCTTGTGTTTGAGTGTCCACAAATATAAGAAAATTTCACTGACTGGTCTGAGCACTGCTGCCCACCTACAAGTAGTGTGTAGTCACTCATATCGACAGCCCACAAAAGACAGAAATTTTCAAGCTGTCGGGATAACACTGGTCAATGGCTACGTGCCAGTCTGGAAGCTGATCTTGACCACAGCTTGTAAACATGAGGCAGACGAACATACACAAGCTGATAAACACACACACAAGAGAAAAAACAACAATGCACCCATACTGAGCTGTTGAAAAGACGAATTGATGGTTCAATATTGTTTCTTGCATTTTTGCCACAATCTTGTCTAAGCCTTAACATTGTGCTTTCAAATTGTTCCCTCACACACTTGTTTTTTTCTTTCTTTCCAAGGAATGTTGCTGTTCACTGGGTATGCAGGCTATTCTGCAGGAATGACTGGCTTTATAAGCGGTTTCACACAATCATAACTGTGAAATTTCCCGGTGCTTCAGTGCAGGGTTAAGTGCCTTGTGCCAGGGGGACCTCAACATCAGTTAACAATAGAGGAGGGAGGAATGTTTGTGTACTTTACCTGCCTGTACTTTCCCTTTCAGTCAAAGGACTTGAACTGGCAAGCATGCCTAAAAATTACTGAATGCCTTACATGACCTCAATATGTTAACTCTCCCCTCAACCCTCTCTCCAAGGCGAGCGCACAAAGCACAGGGATTGGACATCACGGACTCATGTTCGCATCTCCCATGCAGACTCCATCTGTGGTAAGGTTTAGGCAATAAAAACACTTTAAGGTTGAGGAAAGATCTGGGCTCTGGCTAAAAGTTAATAAAAATACTGTGTGTGGTAATTTAAGTCACAGCAGACTCCCTCTGTATTACAACAAGACCATGACCCTTCCAAAAGCTCTGCTGTGAGTCCCCAAATATAACCATAAAATAACCATTTAACGATTATTTAGTCACTATGAGCACATATTGTATTGCAAGACTGGACATTTTGATGAAAAGCTTGAAAATCTTAGGCATTGTCAGTGAACATCTTACTGATACTTTTGGTATCTACATTTTTAAGGTGCCTACACCTTTTCCAAAGTCAAATTAAAGCACTGTTCAAGCATTTTGAAGCTCTTCCAGCACCTGCAGTAGCAGCTGTGGTAGCCACATGCACAGAGAGCCAAGCAAGGCTTGTGCAGAGTTGTCTTCATTTTGTGAGAACAATGCAAACACAAATGCTCTTTATCTAAAAGCAAACTATTCAGTCAGATAGAGATTTGTTATAAAAGTAATGCAATCACAATTTCAAGCAGTTTCAAGCACTCTATCCAAAAACCCAATGATTTTTCAAACCTCAAAAACACTACATTCAAATTTGAGCATTTTCAAGGATTTCAAGGATACAAACCCTAATTTTTGCGACTTGCTAAATACATTAATTAACAACATTTTTTTCATTTTGTTAATAATTCAGCCAGTATAACATTTCCCTCTAGGAGATAGGGTTGCACCATCATAAAAACAGAAACCCTGTGATGAATGGATCCTGGTTTGTATATTGTTTGTGCATCAACTAGAAGGATCAATAGAATGGGAAAGGTAAATGTATTTAGTTAAACCTTGCAGTCGTTACCAAGTATTGTCCAAACTGTGTATTCAAAATGTGTATTGCACAGTATGTGCATGTCTTCATAAAGTATTTGAGGTTATAATGTACAGCGTAATGCATGTCCGAGAGAGAAAACAAACAAACAGAGCTCCCTATTTCCCCACATTTCTCAGCCTAGAAGACACCAGGCTGCTGACCCGAGCGTTTGATGCCATTTGAAAGTGGCCATGGCATCAGAGAGCGAATGCGCATTTGTAGAAGAGACGATACTCTTTATGTTGCTCTTTCTTCACCATGTGTGACTATGAATTGTCTTGACTAAAGAGAAACAAAGAATGCAAGAATGCCTGAGCATTAAGGATGGTTTTAGTGGCATCGTAGCACAAATAATTGATTTCTCTTGTGCTTCTCCATTTGTAATAGTATTTATGATGCCATGGCATTGAAAACACTTTGATTTGCATTTTACTTCTTCAGATCATACAAAAGCCCTCATATATGGACAGAGATGCATAGAGATTCTGATACGGGGGTAAAAGTCTTAAAGCATTAAAGTAATTGGAGGTTACACCATTTTCTCAAGGAAAACGCTGGGAAGCAAATATAGTTGCTAAGCAACTGCTCATGCCCAAACTCATCGGCTTATACTGTGAGACTACAATGTGAGGGGAAGTATTTACTTAAGGAATGAGTTATAAGGAAATACTGGAGGAAAACAAATTTGAGATTGTCTCTTTTAACCTTTATGCGTTAATACCACTAGTGTTTTTTTCATAACTCTTTGCATGTAAGAATAAATACAATAAAATTTATTCTAAAAATTTCCAATTATTATCTGACTATTATGGAGATGAAACAGAAATAAACTTTGATAATTTTTACCAAAGACAAAAAAAATTATATATAAGCCTACAAAGACATGCTTAACAAGGGATATTTCATATCATTCATGTTCAAGCACTCAATGAGATTCAGTAACTTCATAATAATCATTACTTATAGACAGTAAATTGATGCTTAATTAAACTTTTCATTGTTAAACAATGACATTATAATTATATTTATGATTAGTTTCCTAATTAAAATAATTTCTTTATAAATTATATAATCAGTTTATTGTTGTCAAATAATTTGTAAACATTTAAGAAATCCACGCATAGAGAGATGGACTAGATATTTGTAATACTTTGTTGACTGTTAGTAATTAGTTTTTAAAACATCTATAAACATTCTTTGGAGTATAATCTTGCAACTGATGATTATAAAACTTCATGTGTGTTATGTATGAGAAATTATGAAGGCCTGTACGATCTTTTCCTCAACCTAGTAGTTTTGTTTCTTAACCTAACCAAGTACTTTTTGTGCTTTTATTTTTTAAGTCTACCTGGACGTTGCATATTTATAAATGCTAACTTGACCATGGAACCCTACACATGCAAAACTGACGCACGAGTGTCATAGCTTGAAGCGTAGGGCCACTGAGGCTGATGCATTTGATGAGTTAAGAGCAAGAACAAGTTGTCTATACACATTATCTGGATGCCCATAACAAAGTTCAAAGAAACTAAGAAAATGTTTAATAAATAGTTTATAAAGCATAAATAAAAATAATGTAAATATTTGTTGACAGTTAAATTAGGACTTTCAAGAATCGATTCGATTCCGATTTTTGAGATTCAGAATCGATTATTTCGATTCGATTCGATCCGATCCGATCCGATCCGATCTCGATTCGGGTTAGTGTTATTAAAACCGTTTTTTGAGCTGTTACCTGATTGTCTAGTTGTGCAACATATTAATAATAGTTTTATATTGATATTTGGCAGCAAATTAATGAAGTATTGGTAGTTAATGATGGCAACCGCGACTTTTGTGGTCTGTAGCACGTTTGAGATGAGGCTCCATTCTTCATCGATGTAGTGTGCTGTCACACTCATGTAAGATTCCGTAGCCACGGACGTCCACGTGTCACTAGTGATGCCCAATCTCTCAGCTGACTGCAGCTTGCTTTTCACTCCTTCTTTTACTTCGTCGTACATGTTTGGGATAACTTGTTCAGCCATGCGCTTGCGTGTCACCACAACGTAGTGCGGTTCACATACCTTGATGAGCCGCCTGAAGCCTGGGTTTTCAACAACGGAATACGGGACCATAGCACTGCAAATGAAGCCCGCAATCGCCTCGGTTATTTTGTTAGCGCGTGGAGAGCTAGCTGGTAGTTGTAGAGCTTCCTTAAGTTTTTTCTGTTGCGGTCCGGTGGGCTTGGACATGATGTCTTGGTGGTGTCGCTGCATGTGGTTCCTGAGGTTGGTCGTGTTTCCGCAAAACTTTACCTCCATCTGGCATATCTTGCAAATTGCTTTGCTCTTGTCAAGCTCCTTTTTTGCCTCGTCGTTTCTAAACCCGAAATAGTTCCAGATATCCGCTTTGAGCGACTCTGGCCTTTTCAAAACTGGAGTTCGGCTAACTTCACTGCTACCGCCCGACGCCATGTTGTTATGAGAACTCGCAGTATCTTCACACCGTGCCTGCGCGAGTCACGTCACTAGTGGGGTTAAAGTTCACCCAGGAAAAAATATAAAGAAAATATATATATATGTATAAAAATCGATCTTTGGATGCGCAAATCGATTTTTTTAAATTAAAATGAGAATCGATTTAAAACCGGCGGATCGATTTTTTCAACCCAGCACTAAGTTAAATAACTATAATTATTAATGACTGTGTGTTTAATGTTATTATAAACTGTCACTCAATTTGAAGTGTTGGTCTTGATTAAAAAGACTTAATATATATGTAGTTACAACAAGAACACGAGAGTCAGCTCAGCCTAGCTAAAGAAAATTGTCAAATCTTTTAGAGTTAATATCCTCTAATGCTAACATAACCAAAATTGTCATTCATATTAAATTCACCTTTGTTCTATTAGTGCACGAGCTGCAACACTCTCCAAACTATTCCTCCTTTGGTAGAGAAACAGATGATGAAAATTTGAATACAATTTTGACTGTCATTTTCCATTTAACCCATTAAAATGTCAGTGTGTCCTGCTGAATATGACCCTGAAGCAGAAATCGGTTTGAATGATGGCTCCATGTGCCCTTTTTCTAAAGGAAAACAGACAGGCTCTCTCTGGGTCAATTGGCTTTTCATCCTGTGACCCACCAATCATATTTGACCGATGGACATTTTGAGGACCCCTATAGGGTAGTTAATGACAGGACTCAAACCCACACACACCCACACACGACACACACAAACACACCAGTCTGACAGAGGACAGAGACTATTTAGAGGCTAGATGGACAGAGTGAGAAAGATGGCAAAGAAAAATATTAATCATTGGATTTGACATGTTTTGCCACCACCTGTCAGCCTAATGTTTGTCAGGGTTTGGAGGAGATGACAAGGCTGGGAGGGTCATGAAAGAGGCATGCTGTCTCATTACATGTGACACACGTAGGTGGGCAGGAACAAACACGCACACACATAATTAAAAACACCACATTAAGTACCATCAGACACACACAGGAAGAAGAATGATAGCATACAGCATGCATACAAGAGATATAAATAAATCCTCCTGAGACAAAAGCCTTTACAAATTGCACAATTAGTCCCTTAGAGCCATTGTCCACAATCAATACCCCATAGACTTTGACCCTGAAACCCAGCCATCAAAGTATGTCATTTGCCATGCAACAATTATAAAAACAGTGACAAAGAGCCAGAGTGAACAAAGAGCTATGAATATGTCTTCATAATTACGTGAACAAAATGAAGCTATCAACATTTATTGACACACAGGAGCCAAGGATGAACCCGCTGCTCATGCAGATGACGCAAGGGCCACCCCAGTGAAGTTCAATGAGGACGATACAAATCACGTCTTCTTGTCTGTCATCTACTTTGTTTAATCTGTGTCAAGATCAAAAAGCCAATCAGACGTGCAAGAAGTGTCAGGTTGTGACATGATAATATGTGATACATGCAATGGCTTCCCTAGGAGCCTTAATCAGCTGATTGATTAACAGGACTACATACAAGCCTACAGCTATGCCAGTGGCTCTGTGAGGCTGTAATGACGGTTGTATGCCTCTGCCAACCACTAAAGTTAGAGTTTATGTCTATTTATATAATATATAGTGAGGGTTTTGGAGGCATTTAATCAAAAATTTTTTATTTTTTTGCCAAGATGGAAGTTATCACCACATTGACATGTATGATTCCAGTGAGAAACATGAGTTTTTACTTTTTCCACTTTGAGTTTTTACAGAGGACTGACTGAGAGCTTTGTGGAACATTATGACATCACAGTGAAGCAAACCTTTGATGTTTTGTGTATAAAATGTCATCACTTCATCTTTTTTTTCCTGTTCGACATTTTGAAATTGTGTCATAACTAGTGTATAAATTATTGAGTTATGGGCAAAAATGTGTTGTGTGAGGTCACAGTGACCTTGAGCCATTGTCTCAAATTCCCTCCAGATGTTCCTCAGATATCCACATATTCACAAGGATGGGATGGATGTCAGATTGCAGTGACCTTAACTTTTGATCTTTGACCACCAAAATCTAATCAGTTCATCCATTACTCCAAGTGGACATTTGTAGTTTGAAGTTTGAAGAAATTCCCTCAAGGTATTACATCACGTTCACAAAAATGGGATGGACGGACGGACAGACAAAAACTAAACCTGATAATCTGACTGTTGATGGATAAACCAAAATTGTAAAGAAGACACACTGAAATGTTGACCTGATGATTAGGCTGTATGAAAAGTCTCTGTACACTATGTACTCACTTGCGTAGTTCGCAATTTTGATAAGGTAGTGCCGTCTCAAATCAAGGACGGCTGTTCTGTTGTTACCGGAAATTCAAATCGCAGCTTCTTCTTCTTTGTGGGTGAACTGAAGCTGAATGGAGCTTTATTGGCCCCTGCCGACTTGTTTATTAATTTGTGTCCAATTTCATTTCATTCAACATGAATGTCCTTTTAACCTTATTTGCTTTCAGCCCTCTGTTTCTTGGGAGGTTAAAACATGCCATAATTTCCGTTGACAATGGGCCGGCCCTCCCTCCTCCTATCAGCTAAAAAAATGCACCAATATGTAGATTTATATTTGATTTGTGGTACCAAATAAACATATTGGTGACTTCAATCTGACGGCAGTATAGCCGTATTTATTAATAAAAAAATACATGCATGAATTACATCTGTATAATTCAGTGTTCACCACCAACACTGCAGTTACAGTGGCTGTTTCCTCTGCCACCTAGGCTGCCATATTCACAAGTTTAGTAGCCCCATCTCTTCTGCAACGTAGACAAGATAGCAACCGCTGAGGGCAAGAAGTGACCAGCGTTGCACACGTAACTCTTTGGCCATTTTGAGTACAACAGTCGGGTACTCGCAGTGCATGTTTCTGTTCAAATGTCAATGGGAATGCCCTTATGCACTCAAAACAGGAAGTGTTAGTACAGAAGTACGTGAATTGAGACACAGAAATGGAATCACTTTAAAGCTATTTGGATTTATCCACTGGTGACCATGAATGGCCAAACAAAATTTGATGGCAATCCATTTGATAAAAGTTAAAATATCTCAGCCTGAACCACACTGGTTGACAAATCAAAAGACCAAAGGCCAAATGACCAACATTTCCATCTCTGGCCATGAAACTGGCATGGCTTAAACTTGCTGCAGAGCTGTTGTTCTGCCATGTCACACACCTTCCAGAGGAAACCAAAGGCATGTTTCTTCCATGGATACAATAATGGTTTCTGTGTACTACCCATCTTTTTTTTCCAAGAATGCACGTCCGTGTTTTGTCCATCCAACCACAATTTGCAGAAAAAAATCTATATCCTCCATACAACCGCATCTTTGTTATAAAAGCCCTGTACACTGTCTTGTAGCTTATTGTGCACAGCATTTGGCTGCGGGCTTGAGTTGACTTTTCCAACTGCTAAATGCTTTGCCAGTGAAGACAGGCCTTTATTGTGGGGACTCTGAAACTGGAGGAGAAGAGGAGAGATATAGAAAGCAATCAATAGGAACCAAGGGAGCAAGTGTGTTCTGTGTTTCTTTGTGTTAGCGCGCATACATACACATGTGTGCTGCTGCCTCAGAAAGTGTGTAAGCTGTATTGTGGCCCCTTGCCCTGCCTTTGATCTGTCCCTTCCTAAGAGATTTCAGACAAACAGGCCCTAGCCTTCTAGCTAATGCAGGGCCGGCTAAGCCAAGCTGAGCTGTGTGGGTGCCACCTACACACTGCAGCTTTCTGTCTCTACTTCTTTCAGCCTCGCCTCCACACCTCCTCAAAGCTTCCAACACTAAGTGTTCACCCTCATCTCAGGATATGTCACTATTCTTGCATTGCATGAATATTAGGTCTATGTTTTGGTGAGAAGAAGAATCTCATGTTGATTAATTTTATTGGTTCCTGAAGACCTGCAGTTCTTAAATATCCATCCAGTAGCCCTTGTTTAACCAACCCCCGAGCTGACTCAGGGTTTGTGGTTGTGGACACACGGGTTGGTTAAAATGACCGCTTATCAGTGGCTCTTTTTTTCCTGGTGTGACCTTGCTGAGGAAGTGGAAGTCTCCCAAAGGCACGTCTGCATGCAAGCCCCTTGAGACCAAAGGCAGATGCTGGCATGAGTTCTTTTCCTAGAGGCTGCGGGCAGACACGTGCGGTCACTTTGTAATGAGTAATCACGGTGTGGGCTGGATAACCTTCGGACTTTATCCTGTAGTTCACCACATGCCAGCATTCTGTATCACGTGATAAATAAATTATATCTAATGACTTCATCACACTCCAACAGTTTTAATGGGAATCTTTTATGAAGCTTGTAAAGTCAAGACTCAGAAAACATTTGGAGAAATGAGATGGTAATTGGCCCGGACTCCAGACTGCAGGCTGATGGACGAGTTTGGTACAAGTGGATTGTAGGAGCAGGGGTGCAGCCGTCCTGCAGTTGTAGGTAGTTGTGACACTGTTCAACCACATGATTCCTTTGTGATGGAAAACTGTGACGATGATGAGATTTATGTGCACATTAGATTTCCTCTGATATTCCAAATATGACAATAATCTGAATTTGATACAGGTCATTTAAGGCTAGCTTTACGTTGTGAAACGTTTGCACTAGTTGTAGGTTGCAAGCTGAATGAAAATTTCCATGCGAACTGACAGTTACATGAAGCAATTCAAAAGTAATCAAAATCTTAATAGCAAGCT
>JAJHUR010137156.1:12959-27585 GCA_027495735.1 Lutjanus campechanus | reverse complement strand
TTACAATAGTATATAGTTGGGATTAAAGAGAGCTTTGGGATTAAAGCATCCAAACCCTGCATCAATAATCTAAATCCTGCAGCAGTGAGCTCATGAGCTCCGTTCTGCCTCTGTCATGAGTCTTTATGTGCTCGCTGGCATCTCCAGTTTGATCATGTCTGTTACTGCAGTCACCACAGCAGCTGCATGAGTAATTCAGAGACAACAGAACAATGGTGGAGCAGCGTATGTATATACCATAGCACGGCTCAGCGCTGGATCGTCTGCAGACGCCTCCGGACTGCAGAGGGCTGAAACGTTTTCACTCTGCTGCTGCTTAATGACTTTGACTGGAGCACGATGATAATTGAGACAAATGTATAGCTTCATTAGTGTGAATTGGTCCTTCATTATAGAGCCTTTGTTAATGATGCATGCACAGTGTACAGTCTACTGTCTGTGGAAAAGTACAGTATATATGGAGTGAAACAGAACCGTATCTGATTGAAAATGCAGAAAAAGACACACCTATGGAGCAGAGCAGTTTTTTTTAAAAAAGTAGACGAGCTTAAGGTAACTTTGCACGCTGGTGGCAGCAGATGGCAGTGAGGTAGCTGCGTTCGAGCTAATGTAAGCAGAGAAAGCTCCTCTGGTACTGTAACTTCCCCCCAGAGGGCTGTTTGTAGGTGTTAGAAAAATCAATGAGGAGAGCATCTTCCCTGGTTAGACACAAAGGGCTGGAGAAGTCACGCATATTCAACTGAGAGCTCTGACCATGCGACTTTTACTGAGCTTCCACCCCGGTGGACTGTAAAAATCAGTTCTATTCTATATGTGGTGTTTTGGGGTCCTTTTGAAGAGCTCTAAGACGTACTACTGTATTTAAAGGTTTTGCCGAATTTTATGAGAATTTATTATCAGCATGATTTTGAACTGATGACATGTTTCAGAGGAGTGGTACAGAAAATGATGCCGTACTGCAGTGGTGGAGCACTAGCACGGTGAAAACTGTTATACATATACACAGGTGAAACAGTTCCAATTATTCCTTTAGATAAAAATTGTTTTATTGTATAACATCTACTATAACTCTTTAACCATTTAAAGTCACGTAGAAATCAAGTCATTTTCTCTCTAGTATTCTGACACAGCGGTATTGCTATTTTTATAGATAAAAGATTAAAAGTTAATAAGCTAGACTGGGGACAGCTGCAACAGTTTCATCTGTCTTATCTCTTATTCTCATACTGCACACATCCAACATCTGCTGCTGCTTTTTTTCCCCCCAGTGAAAACCAAAAAACAACTTGTTTTGAAGGTATTAAAGTATTTTTTATGAGCTGCATTTCTGTCATACTATCCCGACCTTTTGAATGAATGAATCAAACCTTACATTGTTTGAATCGTTGTCCTGTTGACCTCCAGCACATGATGTTCTGTCTTGGACAGACGCTGTACTATGAAGGAAGCTCAACGTATTCAGGCGTCCTTTGGATGGTCTGGCTCGACAAAACCTCAAACCCCAGTCAGAGATAAGAGGCATCACAACGGTGGTTATCAACTTTCTGCGTTACTGTTTTCACATAAAAAGAGGTGCTTGGTGTGTTGTTTGACTCTCAAAGCGGACGGATCAGGTGCACTACTTCAGTCAAGATGAAGAGGTCATTATAATGGAGAGCTATGAAAAATATTTTGAAAATATTGCGACAAAAAGCAACACCGTTGCTGCAAATAAGGAAAAAGAGGAACACTGGCAGGTAATTACATATCGATCCAATGTGCTCTTAATGCTGCTGCTTATTTCCAACTTGAGAACTGTACATTAAACTGTACAGAGCAGATTAAAGTGATTTCTACATCTCCCTCATTATGGGACATTATGTCAGACCTAAGTGCACTTGTTAAGTATCTTGTTTAAGTTTCTGGCCAAATTAAAGTGAAATGAATTGTATTGATTGAATATTATCTGTGATAAACAGGACAGACTAATCGATGTTCTAATCAGTGTTCAGAGCTGCAGCATCAGCAGTGCTAAACACACTTGGCAGCCAATCAGGATCAAGCTTAAGAACATCATCCAAGGTGTGTGAAGTTGTTTCATCACGCTTAGTGTGCAGATGATCTGCTGTGTAACATTTAAAGTGTTAATACCAGCTGATGCAAACAGGAAAAAGGGTTCCTGTGGCAACACAATACACACATTACACAGCTCCATTTGATGACATTACTAACATGCAGCTCAGAAACTTTGCATATATTATATCTTCCCTCAGCTCAGAATCTTTATTGCTTATAAAGCACATCATGAGGAAAAGAACGATGCTTTTTACAGCTGATTTAATCCTAAACTCTCAAAATAATAACCTGCTCTAACCTGACATTTTTAAATGGTCGGGGTAATTAGCAATACAGGTGTGAGTTTAAGATTTGGTTGGTCTATGCCTATAAACTACTAAATAGTCTCTGAGTAACTGAGAGAAATGCAAAAATTGTTGCAACCATCCCAAGTCTCCCCTAATCCTTTCACCAGCGGTGGGGTCTGTAGGAACCCAAACAACGAGGAAGTGAAGCCAGTGTCAACAGACGAGGTTTAACGTGACGTTAATTAAAACACCCAGACAGAAGGTACCTCAGCTGTGATGTTAGTGACTGGAACCACATTGAATATGGCAGTATAGACTGTTTTTTTTTTTCCATACCTTTAGATGGTACTGTGTGACTGCAGCAGAGCTTCGATGCCATCTTGTCACAGTACATTTACAGCGTGAGCCACTTACTGGTCTTCTTGGTTGATGGATCTCTTTTCACTGTAGCTGTGGGACAGGATTTACAGCACATGACATGCACAGGGGCATTTCAATATCTGTTGTGTATCTGATAAAGTAAAAAGAATATGTTCAAATTTCAAAAACATACATCAACATTAGTGGCATCAGTGGTGGAGGGAGTATTCAGATCACTTATTAAAATATGGAGCAAATTGTTAAAAAGGCCTCAGTCAGTGTTGTATTTTCAGTATTTGACTGATTACCAAGTCATTTTTATTACAGTTGCATGTCGTTGGATGATGTGAACGTAATTTCACTGTTTCCACACTGTTGGGTGGTTTGATCTGTAACAGTTATTCTACAAGCTGACGATAAGTCTTGTATTAAGAATATTTATCTATAAAAGAAAGTACAGTCCGGAGCTGTGAAATCCATGTGTGGAGCAAAAAGTGCCAAACTTCCTTTTGAATCGTTCATTGTGTGTCATATAAATGAAACTTTGTGTCAATTTGCATCTGAGTGAGAATAGTTACACAGCAGCAGAGATGGTAACTAAGTACAAATACTTTGTTGGTGTACTGAAGTAGATTTTTTCAGGTATTTGTACTTGAGTATTTCTTTTCTGACAACTTTGTACTTTTACTCCCTACATTTGAACACAAATATCTGTACTGTCTACTCCTTACATTTTCAATGCAGGCTCATTACTCAAGTTTAATACGAAAGAAAACCTTTGTAAAAAAGATGTAATGAGACCAAAATGACATAAAAGATGTAACAAGATGAAAACAATGTAAAAGATGTAACAAGACAAAAACTAAATAAAATATGCAACAAGAAGCAAAAGATGTTAAAGATGTAAAAAGACAAAAACTATGTTAAAGATTTAACAAGATGGAAATGACAGATGTAACATGATGAAAATGATGTAAAAAATGTAGGATGACGAAACAAGAGGAAAACAAGATTAAAAAAATGTAACGGAATGTGACAAAAATGATTTAAAAGACAAGACAAAACAGACTCGACTGTGGAGAAAAGGTGAGGTTCAGTTTGCACACAAACAGCTGGTAGAAACGTCCCTTCACTGGACGACTCTTTACTGTGATATTTTTGAGAACATTTCACAGCCTGTACTTTTTCCACTTTTATGTGAATAAAGAATCAGTGCTTCTTTTTTTCACGCAAGTATCTGTACTTCTACTTGAGTAGAGGATGTGTGTACTTTCGCCACCTCTGCATGGCAGTTATTCATCTATTTACATCCGGCCTCCAAGTCTAGCTACGCAGAACATCAAAGTCTGTGTAAAGAGACGGTTCTGGTGGATGAATGGTTAATTACAGGACTCTCCCCGGGAGACTAGAGTTCAACTCTTGACCCGGGAGGCAAGGGTTTGAGTCCCATGTGAAACTAAAAGTCAATGTTGATGTAGACATAGACTTAATTATTATCATTATTTTTTTCAGTTTCCAGTTGAAGTTTGTTTAGGTTCAGGCAACAAAACTACTTGGTTGGTTTCGGAAAACATCATGTTTTTTCTCTATGCAGGAACAAATAACCACATTGGCTATTTACACCCTGGGTGCTAATAGCATCTGCCTAAATTAAAACACCCCTAGATATACAACAACATGCCAACTCATGAGTACTCACTCACAGAGCTGCAAACTACTTCCACATCAACCAATCCATGACTCAGAGTACCAAATACAATCATTATTTAATGATTTGACATTGTTTTCATGAGTTAACACAGGACACAGAAAATGAACAGGAACATTCGCTCAATGTCCATCAGAGTTTACAGTCAACAATGATTTATAAAACTAGGAAGTAATCAGCATCACGTCCATACTGCTCCTCCAGTGAAGAGCTGCTTAGGAAACAATGTTTAAAAAAGGCTGCAGACAGCTGTAATTGAGAAAAGTTTAACATGTCTTATTAGGTTTCTACACCGAAAAGCTACAAAACTTTTCAAAACTGTAGATCGGCTGCAAACAGATACAAGAAAACAAAACAATTTTTATCTGCAATATAACTGAAGAAAGCCTGAAATTTTTAAAAGAGAAGATTTTTACTCATGTGTCAGTATCACAGTGCAATCAATCTGTATTTCGTGAATCAATATTCTATGAACAAAGTGCAAAGACTGATACGAAACTACAATAAACTCATATCATGAAATTTTAAAAAACAAAGAACTTTGCAGGAGGGTTAAAAACAAACTTCAACATCCGACCGACACACAACACTGCATCCTCATCTGGACCTCACTTTTTTTTTTTTTCTTCTCTCAGCTTTGTTATTGTTTGGAAAGTGTCTGCAGCGTTGCGGTTGGCGTGAGAAGCGGGCGTCACTCCAAGCTAAAACTGAGGAGCAGCTCGACGCGCTGCCCATGGAACTGCTCCAGTGCAGCTGCTTCACTCGTTCTCAAACTTGCTGTATGGGTGGTCCGCGTCACCGATCAGACCTGCGCGGAGGAAGCAGAGAAAGTGGAGACAAAATGAAAACACAGAAGCTCGTGGTGGGTCAGGGAACATGATGTGCTGTGATTTCCTACTTTTTCCATGGATCTCTGAGGCAGGGTTCTCAAATGTAGACCACACTGGTCCAAGGACAAACAATTACATGGAAAATCCACCCGAAATATTCTTACATTGTTGAAACTGGATGTTCAGCACATAGCTGAAATGGCTGAATTGATCAAATTCAAGCTTTTCCTCAGTCTGCCCTGTCCACTACTTTCTGTTCTTCCTCCTACATTTCCCACAATGACTTTTCACAAAGATCAAAACAGGCATTAAAGGGGTACCTGAGTTTAATTTATGAGGACGTCCAGCCAGTGTTGATGGTAACTGTAGTCAGTGGAAGCAATGAATTTCTCAGTGCTGCTATACTGACAAAGAAAGTTCTCCTGCTGCAAAATCTGTTCTTCCTGCATCCAGTGATGTCACAGTGATGTCACTGGTGTTAAGGAACAATTACAGGCAATTTTCTCTTGGATTTCTAGTCTCCGCCTCCGAGTATTTTTGACACCTAATGCTAGGGCTGGGATGAATCATCGATGTAACTGATAAGAGAAATGTGTCCATTTGCATAAAGTGCGCATCTGAATGGCTGCGCCCGGTTAAAGCACAGGAGAACATGTTGCAGCAAAAAAAAAAACAAACAAAAAAAACACCTCACCCATGATCCACAATCATGATCAGTGTGGGAGCATTTTAGACAACAATCTGATTCTCTATAATCAGAACTGATCTGAAGAGTAAAAAATGTCAAGTTAAACTGTGTCAGTGACCAGTGAAGTGAAAGCACCGGAGTGCTCTGTCAAGATCTCAGCGACTTTTTGTCCACACCCAGGCACTACATATGAGGGTTATTAACACTCTGGACATGTTTCTGTCTGTACAAGTCACTTATAATTGATTTTCTAAATGTTTCTTCATCACCCCAATGTTTAAAGTCATTTTTGCACAGCTGCTGTTATTGTAACTTAATGTTACACCATGCTTGACCTAACATTGTTTTATGGCTATTTCATAGTTTCTGTTTACGTCAACGGCCATGTATGAGAGAGAAAAAGGGCTTAAAGTAATGTTACAGTTTTTACAGTGTGTAGAGCAGTTTGATTATTTTCCTCACACCAGTGTTGTGGCATTTAGATTACTTTTAAAATATGCCACTATTATCATTACTCATGGTCATTACTGTTACATATTTTTGATATCTATTTTGGGTAAATTGACTGTTAAATTAAGTTAAATTATTATTATTAAAGTTATATAAATATTATATTATATATATTATATAAATTATTAAAGCAGTAGCTATAGCCTGGGGTGGTGAGACACGGCAACATGGGTGTGGGCATCAGAAGCTCGCACACAATGCATCCTGGTACACGTAGGCACTGCTAGCAGGAAACTCAGCTTTCTCAGTCAGTAGAGCAGCACTGAGTAATCTACCGCTTCACCTGACTTCATTCACCATCAACACTGACGGGACATGCACATAAAAAGTGGTTCATTTTTGCCTTTAAGGGACAAACCAAAAAATAAACAAGCAAAAATATTTAAATGAAGCTGAGGCCTTAATATCATTTTAGCTTCATAAACACTTGATCCCACAATGCAACTCTGTGTCTTTTATTGTGTCTTCCAGATGCCACCCCTCATGTTTAATGCACACTTTGGGTTAAACATCTGAGTTCTCAAATCCAAGCCAAAAGAACCCTGATGACATCACAAGGGAAGTTTTTCCCAAAGCTCCTCCAGTAGAAAGATATTCATTATTAATGCGGCTCTTATACTGAAACATGAACGTGTACGTCTTTGTTTGCTTCACTGAGGCCTGAAGAAAAATAACAAGTGATTTACGGTGGGGGTTTTTATCTTTGAAGTTCAGTACATGAACAACAAACTCAGAATTGTCACAGTTCAACATGTCAAGTCATGGATGTGTATGTGCTCATGTACTCTCTTTGGCTTTGTATTATTTGTGTTTTTTACAGTACATGTCAGTAGGGGTGCGTGATGATTAAAGGGTTAACTGTATCCCAGGGAAAGGAGATATACTGCTGACAAAACAACAGCTGGGCTGAAGGACTTCCAAAGGCAGCTGAGGGAATTTGGGGATTTCTACACTATAAACTGGTCATTAGATACAGAAATCCTCCGACTCGCTCCGTTGATAAGATCATGAGATTAAGGAGGCAATGATTTGCGCTGACGTGCCGATATTTGCCTTGTTGTCTGCAATCGGCCTATCAACAAATTCGATGACATTTACCAGTGGCATGTCCAGTGTTTATCTGTTGTGCACGGGGATGTTCCCGGAGACACTCAGCAGTGCTAGCAGCAGCAGCCTGCTCTGTTTGCAGGTTAATGTTTGCGTCTGTGCTCAGTGTGGCCACATATTATTTGAGCTGAGTGGTAATATGCCAGTTTATTCTGACACAGCCTACATTAAACCCTATTTTCATTTCCTACATATAAATACTGACAAACCACGCTGTTTACAAGCTGTCATCTGTCCCACTTTGCTGATAACAACATCTGGGCCATTGAGGTTTGACACAAGAGGGCAACAGGTGCCATGATTTTCTTTTTATAATGACCATTTCTTTGTTTGCCTAGCATGAAGGGGGAATAAATGACAACAAAACTAAAATAAACAACAATAAAAAATATTGATATCAGCCAAACTCTTATTTTCAACATTGGCATCGGTATTAGAATTTCAGAATCGATGCATCCCTACATGAGATATTAGCATGGAGAATAAGGTTGTCAGCCTTCTTCTGTACCAGCACTGTGTGCAGGTTGTTAATTTTAAAAAATCTATCTATAATTACCTATTTTGTGTGCCTAGTATTTTTATTTCTTTTTGCTGTGGTATGGAGTATCATAACAAAGTTTAAAATTCTGGTAACTTGAAAATGCTAATGGAGAAGTCACACTAATTTAGGTAAACTATTCCTTTAACCTGGAGGGTCAGCCTGGTCACACTGCACCTTTTGTTGCATCCTTTATATCCGTGTGAAGTTTTGACAAAAATGAATTCTCAGCATGTATAATGCTGCTTGTTTTCTGAGGGATCCAGGTCCATGTTGATTAATTGTTGAACTGTACACACGTCCATTTCTAGCTTCTACAGCCAATGACCCTGTGCTGGGAATTAAAGTGCCTCGAGTAGAACCTCTAACTATAATTCATATTCCCTCTCCGGGATCATTTCAACTGATGGTGACATGAAACTGTTTCTCATTTTGCTGAAAAACCTGCGGGCCCTCCCTCAAGGAATCCTCAGCCACCTTCACTGATCCTCATCCTCAGCCGAGAGCCCGAGCTTTCAGGAAATAACAGGACTTAGTGTTTGGTCCCACAGAGGATGTAATGCGGCTCCCTGGATTGTGTTTTACAGAGGAGACCAGAATGAGTGTGAAAGGAGTGCAGCCTCGTCCGCGATCCCTGTGGAAGTAAACTAATGAGAGCAGGAGGCGCGAGGAGCAGACCACCATCCATCACTCTGTCATGTTGTCCATAACACAAAAACCACACAACCTGCCCGACATCTTACTTCACTGATGCTGCCAGGGAACTCGAACACACACAGAGACACGCACCGCATCAGGAGTGCATCAATGGGAGGTAATTTCTTGCAAACAATTGAAATTTCGCCCACAATTCTGTTTTTTTTTATCAAAACCTTGACAGAAGGTGTGTTTTTAAAGCCAGTCTCACCAGTCTCTTTACTTGCTGTAATGATCATTTTTGTGTTTCACCCATTCTTTGACAATTGGGACAAATCATGCCCAACAAAAGAAACCCTGAACAATTATCAATACCAGCTCTCTCATTTAATTTTTGTTGGTGAATATTCTTTAAGGATTTAAATATCTGAAAATTATTAAATGTTTTGGTTTTGCTTTTTTTTTTTGTCATTATCTTAAAATCAAGACTTTTTTTCTTTTGTTTTACTGGCAGGGATTTTTATCTTAGTCTGTGATCACCACTATGAGTCCTAAAGCACAATATGTTGAACATGCCATGGTTAATGAGATGGTTGTGTGTGCACTTTGCACTGCAGCCTGAAGTCAGGGGGTTTAGTCGAGAGTGCAAATCTCATCTCATCTGTCATGTTTAGCCTGGACCGCTACTTTGATTTCATACAAACGAGAGTATTACATCAGCTCCACTCTAGCAGGCTGTTGCAGTAAAGAACCAGAGGTCTTAGGCTGTATTCAGACCAAATCAGGTACTGTAGTGAAACCTCCAGGCTCATTTGAATGGGGGTTGGGTTATGGTAGGGATGCCAAAAAACACAACAACTCAGCAACCTTGTGGCAAAAAGTTGAAACCAATCAATGTTTGGAGAAGACGACCTGATGTCACGCTGTGGTGGACAATCACATGAGCCAGACTACTTCAGACTACTTTACAGTTGGTCTGAAATATCTCTGAATCTGAGCACGATCCAGGGAGAGCTCATGGGTGATCTTGAGGATACTCTCCTAGTTGTGTACTCGCTTGGCTTATTGCGTGTGCCAAGCTTCTACGTCAGCGTCTGGCTTCCAGTATATGCTGCAAAATAGCGACACCACACAGCTTCCCTTTGGTTAGTGTCAGAGAGAGAGAGGGGCACAAATAAACATGCCCACACCTCTGCACAACCCTGTGCTAATCGCAGGAATGCCTAATTTGGTCTGAATGCAGCCTTAAAGCACACGGTGTCACCTTTCATTAAATCATGATGGCTCATTCAGCTGTTTCACAGCACTGGTGAGCAAGACCACTGAGATTGCATCACAAATGAATGGCTTAGTCATGTAGTAAACTTATCGCACACTTGCTGAATAGCTTAGCTACCTTCACTATGAGTGCAACTGCACTGAAGTTCATGGGTTCATGGATCATAGTTCAAGTTTTTATGTGTTCTTCTGTCAATAAAACTGTGCTAACCAGCACAGCTAACAAATTCGTTCTTTTTGTGATAAAGACCAAATTTGGCTGATATGTTGATAGATATATGACAAACATATGTGGATATTGGGCCATCACAAACTCTGCCCCTGGTGGGCCTTTTCAAAAACGCCACTAGTGGTTGGTCCAACCTTCCTATTCCATTGGACCAACATGCAACAACAGACATAATCTACATCCTAGTATCACTGAGAACCCAATAAAATACGAAAACACTCAAAACTCTACAGGCGTTAACAAAATAATTGGTCATGTCACAATTTTATTTGTCCTATATAGTGCTGTGAGTCAGTAAAAACAGTTCTACTAGTATTTTGAGGGTTGATATAGAGCAAACTTTTACCCTGTACACCTATAATTATGTTAGCAGGGTGGCAAAGCTAACCTGTTGTTCCTTTTGTGATACAGCACCAGGTTTGGCACATATATATCTTAATGTATCTAGAAGAATCTGGATATTGGGCCGTGACAATCTGCAATGGCCCAAAATCCAGATTTGTTCCCAATGTATCAATCAACATATATGCGAAATTTGGTGCTTTTATCATGACTGAACGATTGTAATGATATATTGATCTATGCTGCCCCACAGTTAGCCAGATTTATTAGGAAAAGAAAACATTACTGAAGGTAGGGGTGCACTCACTTTCACTTTGACCTCCAAACAATGGTTTAATCTAATCTTTAATCTAATCTTTAATAATCTGGCTAAACTGCTGGCTCGTCAACAACCTGGATGATCATCTAACTGCTCGTGTACCAGGACCTTCAGAATTAACTTGATGAGTGTGATTTTATCATAATGGTCAAAGCTATTAAAATAAGATACTGAGCTGTAATTAATCAGAATAATCCTTTTAAATATGAACTTGAAACGGTATAACGATGTATAATAGAGGCTATGACCAAGAATGTTCTTTGTTCTAAGACATTCCTTTGTCTGTTGCTTCAGTGACCTGTAAAATCCTGCTCACAGCCATGAGGGGACTTCCATTTGACACCAGTGTATGATAAATTATGCTTGAATTGATTTAAGCAGACGGGAGTTGGTGTAATCTATACGTGACCTGAACTACCTTGAGGACAAGGCACATAGTGTTGAATAATGCAGTGCTGGCACGGAGTATGGTAATGACAGTCAATGACAATGTCCTGGAAAACCTGAAACCGATTCAACACGCATCAGAGACAAAGCTGACACGAGCAGAACAGAGAGGAGGGGGCGTCGACATCCAGCACTGCGTTAGACTTACTGATCAACTCAAGTACAGCGGGAGTATACATCACAGAGACAGAACAGATGGGTACAGAGTCTGTCAGGCTTTTGTTAAAGAGGTTGAATAAATGGTAATACAGTGGAGACTCATACATACCATACTTCCTGCGGATCTCATCGTGCCTCGCCCTTCTCTCGCCCCTCCTGGGAAAAAACAAAAGAAGGATCACAGTTAAGTTATTTCACACCAACACTTGTTGTGTTTTACTTCTGGTCCATTTCGTGTTCACACTGACTTCTTATAAATTAACCAGGAGGTGTGAACATGAACTTGTATGGACTAACGGACCCTTTCATTGGACAGTTTTAGTAATTCGCATTAAACATCAAATTCCAAAAAATGGAGCAGGACACCAGCTCAACACACCTGTTTCATATCACTTTCAGTCATACATGTTACCACCATGGTTACTCAATGATCATAATCACACCTCTTAGAGACCCAACAGCTGTAATGAGCCAAATCAAAACAGGCAAACACACCAATCTGTTTGAACTGAGCCAAAACATGTTAGATGTGAAAACACCCTAATTTTTACACATTCAAACTCAAAGATTGGTGGTAGGGCTGGGCAACTTTCAAAAATGTTCGATATCAGGACCATTCCAAGACCCTGACTTCCCTACTGGTTCTTGAGAAATACTTGTTTTGATACAAAGTGTATTTTAACAAAAATGAAAACACATTACATATTAGGGTACAACCACATACTTGAACAGAGGAAGAAGAAGAAGATAAAGACAATGAAGAAGAAGAAGAGAGTGACTGTGTGAGTGACGTTTGTGGTAATGGGAAACAGTGGCAAAGTGAGATCCCTTACTTTCTCTGTGCTAAAGAGCTGCCAACCAGTGTCCACCCTGACAACCATCCACCGTGAAAACTTGTGAGTATCTCAACGTTTACCTGCCGATCTGTAAGCAACACCTTGTTTTCCATCAGAAACACTTTCCACCTCCAGAAGATGCAGCGGAGCTTCCATCCCGGTGGTGGACTATGTGGTGAACAGATTCACCGATGAGCAGGTACAGGTTAAATGCACCGACTAGCTAACAAGCAGTGCAAAGTTCACTCTTTGGCTATTGAAATTTGGCACCGAATCACAAGGCAATTTTAAAAACTCAATGGGATCAAAGCAATTCTGTCTGTGCTATCAAAGTATCAAAGTTGTTAACCTTATTTGTCCAGACCATAATCTATCAGCTCAGTTATACAATATCGACCCATTTTAAACACCTGAAAAGATTAACTTCAAGGAACACCTTTCACTCTCATATCCACAGTACATAACAGAGAAAGCTTAAGGTTTATGGCTAACAGGTCAGTTCAACATGTGCCACTGTCACCATATCAAAAAACTCTGGTTACGTCTCCATGATAGATCAGATTAGGGCTGGACAGTCTAAAGCATTGACAGTAATGTTATACATGACAGTATATTTGTTCTTATTTAAATTTTAATCTCAACTCTTCTGCAGGGGTAAAGTGCTGGTATGACAACTGCATGGCAGCTATTACTGTACTCTTACCTCTGTACAATGTGAAACATGTCCTTGGAACAAAGTTATTTTAGGATTATTTAATGTGCAAAACTGGAATAATAACCAAATGCAAAGCCATCAAATTTTTACCACCATTTATAACCACTGCTGTCTGACACGATTTGCAGATGATCATTTTCTGCTTTTCGTTTGACTTTTTAAACCTGAATTATGTTCATATTAAAGGCTAACTTCGGTTTTTTGACACCTGGACCTTATTGTTAGGATTAAATACGCTCGTAGACTCACCCAGACAATTTTGGTGGAGCTCGGAGCCGTTTTCGAGCAATTTAGATCCATCCGACGGCGTTATTTCTCATGCCATAGCAGCGGACGGGGCCAGAAATCGAAGCCCCTAAATTAGACATTATCTGCTGCGAAACTCGCTCATTTCACCTACATTTTATAAATGAATGGCCAGTGTTATCACCATGTCAGCTCGACTTCGTTGTTATGGTCATCCGTAGCCCGTAGCCTAGCGCCGGCTCTACTCAGCTGCGCTGCTGTGGCACACGTCTATGACGTCACCAAAACTTACCCATCCTTGTAAAACCCCGGATGACCATAACAACGAAGTCGAGCTGACATGGTGATAACACTGGCCATTCATTTATAAAATGTAGGTGAAATGAGCGAGTTTCGCAGCAGATAATGTCTAATTTAGGGGCTTCGATTTCTGTCCCCGTCCGCTGCTATGGCATGAGAAAAAACGCCGTCGGATGGATCTAAATTGCTCGAAAACGGCTCTGAGCTCCACCAAAATTGTCTGGGTGAGTCTACGAGCGTATTTAATCCTAACAATAAGGTCCAGGTGTCAAAAAACCGAAGTTAGCCTTTAATGCACCTGCACCAGTGTTTTGTCAGACTCTTCCTCCTCATTTTATGTGTAGTAAATTGCTATAATCAAGCTAAAACCAAACCTTTCTGTTTAGCTTAGCTTCCCATATATATTCAAAAATTTGGCAAAGCTCTGACGTTATTGGTTCTTTTATCTGTGCTTTTAAGGTTTTGTTGTAACTTCTCATCATGCTGCTTTATGGTCCAGCACAGGAAGGGCTCAACCATGGAATGGCAGTATGACAAAATCCATACCATACGGTGCACTTTCCATACTGTTTATACCTTCCACACCTAGATCAGATTCTAATGAAACTTGGGGAAATGAAATGTAAATGCAGGACTACAGTCACTGGCACAGGAAGCTACGATTGCAGGTGAAAATGATGATTTTAATAACCTGTCACACAGACACTGCAGGCTGCAGTAACACCACATTTCATACCAATCTAGAGCTGTGCTTCCACTACATATCTGCTCTCAGGACCATCATACTATATCCATCTGAACAGGCCCGTTTTACACACTCATACTCCGAGGCCTGGGTGACACCCACGCATTTTTCCCTTCATACCTTGATATTGATGAAAAGATGATTAATATTGATTTTGCTTTTAAAAGATATATGCACAAGAAAATGCAGATAAATGAGGATTAGAACGGTTGATCTGAAGACTAAACATGTACATTAAGTGTTGATATCCCTGAGAAAAAACGGACCATTTTATAATGTACTGCAGTGACC
>JAJHUR010137156.1:0-12939 GCA_027495735.1 Lutjanus campechanus | reverse complement strand
ATAATCTATCAGCTCAGTTATACAATATCGACCCATTTTAAACACCTGAAAAGATTAACTTCAAGGAACACCTTTCACTCTCATATCCACAGTACATAACAGAGAAAGCTTAAGGTTTATGGCTAACAGGTCAGTTCAACATGTGCCACTGTCTCCATGATAGATCAGATTAGGGCTGGACAGTCTAAAGCATTGACAGTAATGTTATACATGACAGTATATTTGTTCTTATTTAAATTTTAATCTCAACTCTTCTGCAGGGGTAAAGTGCTGGTATGACAACTGCATGGCAGCTATTACTGTACTCTTACCTCTGTACAATGTGAAACATGTCCTTGGAACAAAGTTATTTTAGGATTATTTAATGTGCAACACTGGAATAATAACCAAATGCAAAGCCATCAAATTTTTACCACCATTTATAACCACTGCTGTCTGACACGATTTGCAGATGATCATTTTCTGCTTTTCGTTTGACTTTTTAAACCTGAATTATGTTCATATTAATGCACCTGCACCAGTGTTTTGTCAGACTCTTCCTCCTCATTTTATGTGTAGTAAATTGCTATAATCAAGCTAAAACCAAACCTTTCTGTTTAGCTTAGCCTCCCATATATATTCAAAAATTTGGCAAAGCTCTGACGTTATTGGTTCTTTTATCTGTGCTTTTAAGGTTTTGTTGTAACTTCTCATCATGCTGCTTTATGGTCCAGCACAGGAAGGGCTCAACCATGGAATGACAGTATAGTCAAAATCCATACCATACGGTGCACTTTCCATACTGTTTATACCTTCCCACACCTAGATCAGATTCTACTGAAACTTGGGGAAATGAAATGTAAATGCAGGACTACAGTCAGTGGCACAGGAAGCTATGATTGCAGGTGAAAATGATGATTTTAATAACCTGTCACACAGACACTGCAGGCTGCAGTAACACCACATTTCATACCAATCTAGAGCTGTGCTTCCACTACATATCTGCTCCCAGGACCATCATACTATATCCATCTGAACAGGCCCGTTTTACACACTCATACTCCGAGGCCTGGGTGACACCCACGCATTTTTCCCTTCATACCTTGATATTGATGAAAAGATGATTAATATTGATTTTGCTTTTAAAAGATATATGCACAAGAAAATGCAGATAAATGAGGATTAGAACGGTTGATCTGAAGACTAAACATGTACATTAAGTGTTGATATCCCTGAGAAAAAACGGACCATTTTATAATGTACTGCAGTGACCAGGACAAGACAACATTTTTTCTAAAAATTCCCATAAGATATATGGTATCATATTACGCTATCAATATCATATTGATACACTGTAGCACCCAGCTCTACAAGTCCATCTATTTACCGTATCATTTGTACAAAACATCAATATGAGGTGCAACAATTCAGAGGATGAAAAAAAAAAATAAAAAACTGTGGGAAAAATACCAGACAAACAGACAAATTCTGCTTTCTTTAAACTCTGGCTAGTTGTGGAGTGTTAAGGCATATTTTTACTGATTGCATACTTTGATGCCACAGTTTAGCTGGCAGTGAATCACAAACAGAGCAACAGGCCTGCCGTCAGCCCCTCACTCAGCCTCTCTGAGGAGTAACAAAAGCCTGGGAGGAGGTTTTGTGCTCTGGACCTCCAGGGGCGTCACTTCACTTCATCTCTGCACAAAGAGCTGGTGTAAATCAGTCAGGGTTTTATTGCCAGGTAGTGATCTGTGAGCAATCAGGGTGGCTGAGCTCTGCCTGCCATCTGCCCCCCCCCCAAACCCCGCTGTCGGCTTGTATGAAGCTAATTGACTGACATGTTTACACTCCCTCAACATAAATATGGCTGCATTCAACAAGTGAAGAGAGGAAACAGAGAAGAAGGAAGCAGAAAGAAGGAAAAGGAGTTCTTCCCAGCACTCAGCTATGGAAATGCTGAGCTACATCTGAAGCAAACAGAGCTTTCAGTTCCAGCTTTTGTCAATTTATTCAGACACTGTTGTCCAGCTCATTCTCTCTCTCTCTCTCTAGATTATTAGTGATTCGTGTCCACATGTCAAGTGTTGCAAATAGGACACACAATTCCCGGCGGATAAAGTGAGAGATGCAGAGACTGGCCAACACACTGCAGTAGCTAACAGTCAGTAATACATAAAATAACCTTGCCAAGGAGGAGCTTCTCAAAATCCCTGAGGATTGAGTGAGGCTTCTTTCTGACCTTGTGTGACCCGTGATCGTGCCTGTACATAGTTGTGATGTCCGCTGGGACTGTTTGAACTGTCAAGTTCAGCTGGAAAAGAGGTTCTGGGTTTTACCAGCCACATAAATCTGGTCAATGGAAAGCTCAAGGTCGGCTAAAATGGATCAGATAAGACAGATGGTTTATGATTATGAGATATGACAGAGTCACATATTAACTAAGTTGTCAGCTAATTGGGAAGTATTATTGTTATTAAACACGTATCTTAGTGGGTGCTTAAGACATTGCAGAAGTTGTGCAGTGGAGTAGAACTCAATCTCAGAGGCCATCAGCGATCACCTGATGACGATTTAGCCTCTGGGAGCAATGGACAGTGTTTCAGACCGTCTGGTGTAATTAGCAGACATCTGGATAACTGATATTCAGGCTTAGACACATTCTTACATGCGCTGGTTATTGTTTACATCCCAAATAGCAATTTGAAACTATAAATTTGAAACTCTATAAACAGATATCCACATATGAATGGAAATAAATTTGAAATAAACTGAAGAAAAACCTAATTCGTCAGACAATAGCTTCCGCCTAGGTTTGATAGGTTGAGAGACTGAAATTCAGGTAATGCATTCTGCCGTTGTTACCCAAGTATATTTACTGCAAAAAATGAGTACTGATAGCATTTCAAATATTCAGTATAGAAAAAAAAATCTTGTCCCTTGCTTAATGATTTTGAATTCATATGAAGATATCTGTTTACATAGATTTGGTGGAATTATATTTGAAAGAATGGAACTATAAAAAAAACATGAGGTCTTTAATACTGAGGGTTTCATGATTGAGTCAAGCAAACTGATTGGGTGATCCAACGTACTATTGGGAAGATTTTTTCCTCAGTATGGGTGGCTCCGTTAGTAGCCAATGAATGCAAAGCCTCCAGAAGTCATGCAGGGACGTATTTCATGGTTTTGAATGGAAGGTCCAAACACAAAGCTGTCTTGGGGGTTGATGTCAGCTAATTAACTGGCTATCAGCTTTTTCCTGCTCCAAACTATTTTGATGATATCAGCCTTTAAAAATCCACTACCGGTCAACTTTTAGTTTTTTCTATTTTTTTCTTTCAGGTGTACATTTCAACATAGCACAGCCGCAAGTTATCCTCGAGCAGGGCACATGAAACTAAATTCCTCTTCAAGACACTTAATATAGTTTACTTCTATCTTCCATTTATGTTGATAAATCCAAATTCTTTCATGTTTGTTTCATCTGAGTGGTTTGTTGTTGTGCTTCCCTAAATGTGATGCTGCCTCCTAGTGGATGTATACATTAAACCCTCACTTTGTATAAAAGAAACACCTGTGTATGTTCACTTCGAAGCCCTGAGAAGCATAATTCCAGCTCAAGAAAGCCGCAAAATCAAAGGGTTGATGAAAATATTTTCATTATTTGGGTGTCAATAATAATTTTAGTGGTGTTAATAGAGTTTCAAAATGTTTTCCTACGTGACAAAAGTAAACAACATATTTAAGAATAATATCAGTTAGCACTGGTTCAGTCCCTCATGTGCTGTTAATGATTCTCCCAGACTGCTCTCCAGCCTGGGCTCAGATGATGATGATGACGATGAAGGCTCAGTGCTGTGAGCTGGCTCTCTGGGAACACGGCAGCAGTGTCTAGAGGCACTAGTCTTTCCCATGATGGGTCCGATGTATTCTGAATGTCCTGTTCACTACATGAACTGCATCTATGTAGGTCACTGCACTAACTCTGACTTCAGAGATTTGATCATGCTCACTGCAGGAAACCCTGACTAGATTCTTTGGCACGTGAAAGAAAAGCTCACAGAGGAGGTTGGATAATTCAACTCACAGGCTCCCCCTCAAACACACACACACACACACAGAACGAGAGCTCTCATGTTCCCAGCGTGGCAAGTGATGATGATAAACCACAGTTACTGACTATCTTTCTGCATGACTGCCCCGCTTACCAACACATCACCCAGCCAGCCTCGGAGGATGAATGCGCTGGGAGCACAGGCGCTAAATAGAAAGACAAGGCTGAAACATTTATGGAGTGCAGGAAGAGGAAGGCTTGCAGGTCTACAACACACACTGCTGTATGATTCAGTGACTAACACACTGTTTCTTTGACAGTGGATGGTACTCCACAGGATGTAGCCAACTCTATTTATGACCGCATTACCAAAGAGCAGCTGCTCAGCCTTGACAATCCAATTGGTGTTTTGGGATGCGAGTAGAGGAACTCGGAGCTCCTCCTCTGGGAGATGGACTTGTTGGGGCTGCACACACACACACACACACCAGTTGCTTGAATCCCAAACATACAACGAGCCCTTTTGTTGGGGACTATGAACTATTCCGTTGTAGGAAATCCCATGGAGGTCCTGCTGGGATATGGAGTGGCAAAAACATCCAGCGTGTTGAAGGACAGGATTAAATCTCAAAGTCATTTTCTTATTCTGATCTTTTTGTAGTCTCTGACATTCAATCGGATATGAGGAACACCTATTTTTTGTTATAGAATTTTCAATTAGATAATTACCAATTAATATTAGTATTTATTGCTATTAACTCAACCGAGGAGGAAATGTATTTGGCCTTGTTTTCTGATAGTTAGCAGTGTATCTGGAAAGCCACTGCTGAAAGACGATCAAGGTTACAGTGGAATCTAGTCACAAGCCACTGGCCAAAGAAAAGCTTTTGGGACATTTTCTGACTTTAAAAAACAGAGAGTTAACAGCAAAGGAGGAAGAGAGAGATGAAACAATGTACCCAGCTGGAGTCACACCAGGGACGTCCTGACCTCTAAACCACAGGGGCCCCCAAAAGAAAGAACTTATCAGACTTTGTGCAAATCACATTTGCAGGTGATCAAATTGGATTAAGTCCAGACATCAACAGCTACATGGGTTTCTGTGCTTTGTACGCTGGTGACAGCTTTCCAATGTGGCTTTCCAACATGGAAGCATGAAAAACAGAGATCCATCCTCTCATCCTCCAAACTACCACGCTGTCAAGTCATGGTGCATTACTCCTCCGTCACAACAGAGTCTTTGTTGTCTTCTATAGCATGGATTCTGCTCAGACATTCTGTTGCACTTCCGTCACTCCGGATTTGACGTCATTATTGAGTGCCGTGTTGCAAAACACACTTCGAAATCCAGTTAGAATCACATTTCAAACCACTTACAAATGTGGCTTGGATCCAATTTGCAAAAATCGCAAAAATCAGAATTTCATTTGTTTGTCTTTTTTAGCTGCCCAGACTTCAATCTGGACACCTAATGATGTTAAATGTTGTTAATGTTTAACATTTACTATATCGTAATATAATAACAGAAAACCAGCCTGCTAATATTGTGAAAATTATTACCACATTTATATCTTGTGGTTTATACTTGAACAAGAAGGGAGTGACATTGCATTAGTCAGAACAACTAAACCTTAGAACAATAATTGTTTCACTAAATGCAGAGAAACATAATGCCATGTGAAGTTGTTATTCAAATAAGCACAGTTAGAGTTTGTTACCGACAGCTTCAACCCATTTTTACTTCAGCCTGGAGTGGAATTCTTACCGTTCCTCACTGCGCTGTTTGATCTCCTCTCTCTTCCTGGCAAATCTCTCCTCGTCTCTGTCAGGCCTTAAGTCATAAGGAGGCATGAACAGAGTATCAGAACCAGAGAACAACAAAAACATACTCATCTGGATGTGACAAATTACATACATCTACAAATTGCCACAACTGCTTGAGGGATATTCTCTTCACAAAGCATAACAAGTTACAGTGATTCGCATTCTCCGGAGCATGATTTATATTTGATTCATGAACTGTGTCTGCAGCATGAGAAATAAAAGGAAAGTAATGTTCAAAAGAAAAGTGAGAGTTTTCCTGCAGAAACAACGCGTGTCACCTTTGATAATGGAGTTTACTGGAAACTGAGCAATCAGGAGGTGAGAACAGAAAACTGCCTGTAGGTAAATGTAAAATGGACACTTGGGGGTTTGTGTTTCAGGCGTGCTCTTCACCCCCCCCTTTTCTTTCTGTCAGATGATAGACAGTGAACGACACTCCTTTACCCACAGGACTGTCAGTGTGTGACAGGCCAGTCTGCAGTTGATTGACTGACATGACATTTTCATTTCACTCCAGCACAATAAGAGCACCGCACACAGAGTCACAGTTGTCATGTAAAGGGAGCTAAAATGATGAAGCTACAAGAGTGAATGTAGCTCTGATTAATGGGTGCTCAACTCAACAGGCCTGCTGCACTCAACAGTTGTTCACAGAGTAATTAAGAACTCTATCAGTTTATTTGAATACAGCAGTTATGTCAGAGATGTAGAACTTTGATTCACAGACATGGCTGACACATTTTTCTTGTTTACAAGCTCAGAGTTAGTTTGGACTGTTTAGATTATAACAGGCTCACATTATATTGGTGTTTCCAATTCAGTGCCAGGTTGGCGATTTTGTGCATTATTACAATTCTCATCAAACGCTTTGTTTAAAAGGACATATTTTCCCTCTTATCCGTGGCGCCATTTATCCATCTAGTTAGTGTTTGTGTGAGTTGCAGACTTTTGAATATAGATCAGCCGTAGAGATGTCTGTTTTCTCTCCAATATAATGGGACTAGATGGCACTTGTGGTGCTAAAAGGGCCAATACATTTGAAATACTCAACAGCAATGTCTCTTTTTAGAAAACATGACCCAGTTACTCAAGATAATCCACAGACCTTGTTGTGAGCAGTTTCATGTCACAACTCTTTTCATTCATCTACTTATAGATGAGAGGTTACAGCTCAGCTGAGGAGGACGCCACTACATCCCACACTGTGCTAAGTGCAAGGGACACTGAGGCTCTTTCCAGAAATTGGAAATAACACTACTTTTTTATTTTTTTTTTACCAATTTAGTAGGCATTAATGTGATCCATTACAACAGCACTACAATAAGTCATGTCTTGAAAAGGCTTATCATGTTCGGTTTTTCCAGATGCTGTGTCAGAGTAATTTTTTTAAGTCGTAGTCAGGATTTTGGTGTTCATTAGTCTGCATTATTACCTCACCTGAAGAAATCAGGATCTTTGTTCTCAGTCTAGCTTCCTAATGCTGTGTCAATTCACAAAATCATGTGCTACATTTGTACTAAAATGCCACTGACTTGGCATGCAGTCTTACCCTGATTGACTCTTCTTGCAGCAACAGCAGCAGCAGCAGCAGACAATAATGCTGATGAGGATGGATCCACCCAGGACAGCCAAGGCAATGATCAGGGCTTCGAAGTTCACTGTATCATACAAAAAGACAATTAATATGTAATGTATATAGCCCAATATTCTCTCTTTTTAGCAAACAAAAAAAAAAAAACAAAAAAAAAAAATGGTGACAAGCATGCTGTCTTATAATGTGTACTAAAACCCACAGATGCCGTTGCTTCTTATAGATCAAAACAACACAAAAGAAATGCTTAAATATGATTATAAGGGGCGCCCTCACCTCCAAACTCCAAACCTTAAATAATCGTTGTAGTTGCAGCCCTAATTCTGATATTGACACTTTGACAATTTGTTCTTTGATTGTAATTATACAAAATCTTTTCTGGAATTGTTTTAAAATTGAACATCTGAAAAGGACTTTCAATTACTCAAATTATTATATTAAATTGCGAGTTATAATGCAGGATAAATAATGATGAACAACAGAAGTAGATTTATAATGTCAGATCTCGTCTCGTGTTCCAGGAAAGCTCTGAAATGTATAACACCAAACAAGCCTTGCTTATTTCCAAAAACATACATTTATTGATTTCTGATAAGACCTATGACCCTTTTATTTGTGATAAAAGCATTACAAAAAATGTGAGATCATATACACAGTAAATGAAACCTGAAACTTTCTGTGCGTCTTTGCCTTGAATGGCAATACAAATCTGTGTGGCAATGGTGCCACCTGCTGACCTCTCTGCAACACTACAAGTCATCACACTGAGATGGTCAAACTACACACGGCACTCCCGTTTCCAGTGAAAACATAACTAAGATCTCAGACAAGATTTAATCAGATTGAGACTTTGTGCTGAGGTCAGAGATCACTCATCAGCAGTATTACTGTTTATCAGTTTTGATTGGTAACATTTAAGTAATAATATCACTCTGCCAAGCAAAAGATAAAACTCCTGAACAAGGAGCAGTGATCAGATTACCACAGTGAGAAATCTTTATTCTGAGCAAACTGAAGGCAAACATACTGCTGACATTTTACAGAAAGCTGAACATTCTGAACAGCTTTTAAAAACCTTTTAGCTCTCATTTCTGTCTGTTTAGTGCATTAACTTTGAAGCTTCAGAGTTTGCAGTAACTCTGTCAACCTATAATTAGGTTTCCCACTGTGGCTTTCATGACTTTTCCACAACTTTCCAAAACCAGCTTGGAGCACATTCACAAAATTAAAATGTTGACCACAACTCTTCCCCCGACTGCTGCTACACTGAGACTAACAGCGCAACTAGACTAGTGTCTCCACAGCCGGATCTGTCAAGTAAAATTTGAAAATAAGTGATAGATTATCTAGTCCTATGCCTCTTGACACTTGAGGTCCCTGTGCTTGTGTTGTTCTCCACCAACAACTGTGTGTCACATTGTGAGTCTGGACAAACTAGTAAAACAACAGGAAACAACAAATAACAATGACACTGATGATGATGCCCTGGTTACATTTTCTTCATCGTATTTCTTCTGTCATTTCTGAAAAGCTCTTTGTGATCTGTGAGCCTTACAGCAGGCACACAACTTAAATTATGATTTGGGCAAATAGAAGTGTAATCAAAAGAAAAGAACAGCAGATAACAGGGGAGAGGTGGAATGACTTTTGAAAGAGGAAATAATTTCAGACAGTGAGTCTTGTGAAGGTAATGCAGATACACCAGTGTGATAGTGGGTCCAAAATAAAGCCAGATTCTCTGAATTGTTTGATCAGTGCATAAGGATTGTGTGAGACCAACACAGATCATGTGTCTGCATATGTTTTTGTCATCTTTTTTTCAACTGGATATGTGTGAAATGTGGATTTCTGTGTAAAATATTAAACTTAGAGTGTGAACCTCAATATCGGATACCAAACTTGCTGGAAGTTAAAAATATAGTTTGGAATATTACAAAAATTAAGCAAATGACTTTCACATTCAGTTGCAGTGCTGTTACACTGCTCCATGCACCACGTACTTTAACCAGCGAACTATGCCATTAAATTCACACTAAACTGTTAACTTTTAATAGTAATAATTATTAATATTTAGGGTTGGGGCGATTCATCGACATACTGTAATGGACATCATCGATTATGAAAATACATCTATTTGCATATCATGCGTTGATGCATCGTAATGAACTGCTGCGCCCAATCAGAGCATGGATTCACCCTGAGGACAAGCTGCAGAGAGCCTCGCCACAATCATCTACAGTGTGGGAGTATTTTAAACAGAGATGCAACAGTTTGGCTCTTTAGCTCCATAAACTGGACATGACTTATCACAGCAGGACAAACTGCCCTGCACGAGTGCTGGAAGTGAAGCACTGAGCAACCTATCCTCCTCCTGCAGCTGCAGCAGCAGCATCGTCCTGTTTACTTTCTGTCAGCACCCAAACACAATACTGCTGCATGACGGAAGTAGAGTGAATATATCTATCAGCTTATTCTGTCACAGTCTATATTCAACTTTATTTCTATTGTCTAGATTAAAACACTACGAAACCACGCTGGTTTTTCGAGCTGTCATCTGTCTGACTTTACTGATATAAACGTCCGTGGTTGCCTAGGCGATAGGCGAGAGGGGCTGAACTATATAATGTACTCGCAACACACATTCAAACGCTGATCCATAACAACGTACAGAGTTTTCATTCTGTAAATCCTTTATTTTGTATGGACAGTGATGCACTTTATTTTTGCACTGAGTTTTTGTTCTGTAAAATCTTTTTTATTGAGCGAGGCAGCTGAGTGAAGCAATAATAAATGTTTTTTGTTTTTTTGAGTCATAACTTTTCTTGTTTTTGTTGTGATTACAACACTAGTGATGTATGTTACATTATTTTGATAAGTCAGAGGCCGAGTTATAATGTTAAATTCATCTTTACTCACTACATCTTTGCCTTTCTTTACCTCAGGTGTATATATAAACTATTAAAAATGTTATCAGTTATCGGTATCGGCATCGGTTATGAGAAGCAGGAAGTTATCGGTTATCGGTATCGGTGAGAAAAAACAGTTATCGTGCATCCCTAATGTTGTATATTTCATTTTTTAAATAAATTTCAGCTATGAAGAATGCTTTGATGAACGCTTACCATTATTTTTCCTAGACTTCTGTTATTAAAGTTTTTACATAAACCAATAATAATGCAGAGGCAACTATGTAATATGATAAAAAAGTAGATACATGTATCCTCCTCTGACACAGACCATGATATTCAGATGGTTAATATAATACACATTTTCTTATGAACATTATGTGCCATCAAGGCTGCTTTTGTCTCTGAGCAGCCAAATGCTTTGTCAGCATGTCTAGCAAGATAACAGAAATGTATCAGAACTGCTAAATTACTTTTATGAAAATCTGTTTACAGTTCTTAATTTATTTATGTTAAGGAAAGCTACTACTACTAAATATGTTCATATATTGTTGATTTTAGAGGCACCTTTGAACAAAAGTGGTAGTGTTTCTACTGTAATAACCACAAAATATGGTGTAAAAAATAAAATTATCTGAATAAAAATCTCTGGTTACCGTACAACTCGGTGTAACTTTGCCTGGGAAAATGTAAACACGGGCTTGTTTCACCTGATTTCACACAAAATCTGATCCAGTAGCAGGCATTAAAGGGACAGTTCACCCCAGTATCAAAAATACATATTTTTCTTTATATGTATAACATTATTTATATATCTACATTTCCTTTCATGTGAGCTGCAGAGTTTTGGAGATATCGACCATCGGGATGTCTGCCTTCACTCCAGTTTAATGGGACTAAATTGCACTTAGCTTGTGGCAATGGCACCAAACAAATCATTTGAGAAACTCAAAGCCAGTGTCTCTTACTAAAATGTATGACCTGGTTATTCACACTAATCCACAGACTTTGTTATGAGAAGTTTCATGAAGAAACTATTTGCTTTCTGCAGTAGAATCTACCAGAACTACTGTAGAATCTACTGAAAATACTTTCTTTCTACTAGAAAAAAGTAGTTATCTTGATCTTGAGTGACTGAGACATGATTTTTGGAAATAGACACAGGTTTTGAATTTTCTGTATTGTATTTTCTATGTGTTTTTTTGGTGCTTTGAACTTCACAAGCCAAGTGCCATTTAGTCCCATCATACTGGCGAGAAGGCAGACATCTCTACTGCTGATATCTCACAAATTCTAAGTAACACTAAAAAAAATCTACATGGATCAATAGCACCACAGACCAAGGGAAAAATGTGAATTTTTCAATTTTTGGGGTGAACAGTGCCTTTAACAATAACTATATCAACATACAGAATCTTCCTGTGGATGGTATCGTTAACTTATGTGGGTCACATAGAGGCATCAGTATTATAACAAGGTAAAACCTTTCAGAAAAAAACTCCTTGTAGTAGATTTAACTGAGCTTTAAGTCTTCATGTAAAACATCTAACACAACTTATTCAAAAATGATCTCACCTGAAGAGTTTGCAACCACAAAAGCCCCTAAGATGGCTACTTTCTGGCTGACTACTCAGAAATTAGGGGAACTCCCTGCCCACCACTGATGTACTTTCTGTACCTCCTAAGAATGAGGAAGCAGGTAAAGTGCAGCAGGAATGAGACTTGGGATCATGAGTCGCAGCCTCTCCTCTGTGATACTGAAGCAACATGAAGTGAGAGGGATGGCAGGTTTTGGTTGACTCTTCTCATTCAGTACAACCAGGTATCTGTTTGTTGAGGAGAACTTCCCACCATTGTACATATCCTGCAACAATCTGCCACCTAAACTCTTAACTTACCACTAGAACACAGTTTTCTCTTTTCTATTTCTGAGTTGCACTGTTTTTATTTTCATGGACATTTTTCTTGTATTGTATCAGTCTCTGCACTTTGTTTTACATGTTAAAATGGCAATGAAGTGTTTGCCTTTATCAAACTTCCTTATAGCAGTCCTACACCCCCATGCACTGTCTGTGTTTTCCTGAAACTCAACACCATGATCACTGAAACAAGTTACTACCTGATTATTTTGTGTAAGAGTTTCCTTCTCCAAAGGGATCCAATAAAACTTTGGTTGTGTTTACTTTTCCAGCAAGAAACACCTATTTACAACACCAGTGGCAGGACCGACTGCAGTCTTGAAAAGTGTGAAATGAAACAGAAAAGATGAATCATAGAAAGACTGATGAACTCACTCCAACACATTCCCCATCTGGCCTTGGACAACGGGCACAATGACGGTGGAGGCAGCAACCAGCTCACTGGGTATTCTGTGCAGTTGTTGGTGGTGATGCACCACAGACACTGTGCAGACGAAACACAAGGATCAACAAGATGGTTTAAAGACAAGAGAAAAAAACAAAAAACAAAATACTGCATATTTGAATCTAGAGCTGCAACATATGGTCCAGTTAATCAATCAAAAGTAAATCTACAACTACAACTACAAAAAACAACTTTGCTGATTGATTAATTTTTACAGGGAC
>JAJHUR010137155.1:14223-28167 GCA_027495735.1 Lutjanus campechanus | reverse complement strand
TGCTGTCTAAAGTTTAGATGACTGCAAATTTAAACTTACGTCAGTTTTATCTATAGATTATTGCTTATTATTTGCATGAACCATTGTGCTAACACAGCTGTTGCTAGCTAGCATATGAGGATTAATCATGGCTGTAAGATCGGGGGCAACTGCAACACTGATGCAGTCTTTTTTGTTTGTTTGTTTTTGTTTTTGTTTTGTTTTTTTGGGACACTTTTCAGTCCGGAAATTTACTTTTCATTAACTTCAAACATAAAATTACTTCTAACTGAATTAAGAACATTAAAATCTGGTGACCACTAAAATAGCTGCTTAGTCTGCAAAAACTGAACTAGACTGTTTCTTTGAATGCACGTGATGCCCGACATCTAAAAGAATTTGAACCATAAAAAAGTAGTATCATAAGTATCATTATTAGATACGACACAGGAGTAATGTGATTACTTTGAGGGGTACTTTTGTTTGAGAAACAGTTGGTTGTCCCACCAAGGGGGCAATTGTACCACTCCTAGTTTTTGCATTAAATTTAACAAAAAATTGAATGAAAATTAACAAAAGATAGCTGGTGTGTTTTCAAGTAGTCTCCGAGGTATGAGGCAACATGTAACAAGTGTTACAACCTCCCCCGGTCTCCCCTACTAACCGTGTGTGTCCTGCAGGTGTGGTTCAAGAACCGTCGGGCCAAGTGGAGGAAGCGGGAGCGGAACCAGCAGATGGACCTGTGTAAGAACAGCTACCTGCCGCAGTTCAGCGGCCTCATGCAGCCTTACGACGACATGTACCCGGCGTACACCTACAACAACTGGACCAACAAGGGCCTCACCCCGGCGCCGCTGTCCACCAAGAACTTCACCTTCTTCAACTCCATGAGCCCGCTCACCTCGCAGTCCATGTTCTCCGCGCCCAACTCCATCTCCTCCATGACCATGGCCTCCGGGATGGGCCACTCCGCCGTGCCGGGCATGCCCACCCCGGGCCTCAACAACATCAGCAACCTGAACGGGATCGGCACGTCGAGCATCAACTCGGCCATGTCGTCGTCCGCGTGTCCGTACGGGCCTCCCGGCTCTCCGTACAGCGTTTACCGGGACACTTGCAACTCCAGCCTGGCCACGCTCAGACTCAAATCCAAACAGCACCCGACGTTTGGATACAGCGGCCTGCAGAGCCCCGGCTCGAGCCTGAACGCCTGTCAATACAACAGCTGACGGGCCAATCACACAAATATAAATAAATAAATATATATGTGATAAACGGACACGGTGTCAGAGCTTAGAGGCTACCTGCGGACGGGAAAAAAAAATCAAAGACAACTAAACTGGATTAGTTGCAGTCATTTTTCAAATAAAGAAAAAAATGGATTATGCGGGTTATATGTGTTTACCAATGAACTTGCACAGCAATTGAAATGTCCAGGGTTTTTTTGGATTTTTTTTTTTAATGATGAAGACGTGTTACATTGCTGCATTGTACATATATAAATGTAAATATATACAGGCCTAACATATAAAACAAGACGGTGGGATTTTTTTCTGTTTGCGCTTGCTTGCTGGCTTTTGAAGACTGACTAGGAGGGTTTTCTCGACCAAAACCAGGATTTTCAAGAAAAAGAAAAAAAAGTAACAATAATTAAAGTGTCGAGCATATCATGAATCCTGTAGAAGCTTATTTCGGCCTGTAAAAGAAAACATATTCCCATGGCAAGTCATAATTATGAGAGAAAAGTCGATAATTAGATTTTAAAATGTTAAAAAGTCAGAATTACGATTTAGAATGTCGTAATTATGAGATAAAATGGTGGCATAAACTCATAATTACGATATAAGAAGACAAAATTATGAGATAAAAAAGTCAAAATTATGACATAAAAGGACGAAATAATGAGGAAAGTTATGGGGAAAAAAAGTTGCCCTCATAATTTCGACATTTTAAACTCATAATTGCACTTTTTATGTCACAATTGTGACTTTTAACCTAATAATTTCGACCTAATCTCATACTTATGACTTCGAAAATAAAAAGTAAAAATTATGTGATAAAAATCTATCTCATGACTTCAGCTTTTTGATTCATAATTCTGACTTTTTATTTCATATTTATGAATTTCTATAATATTTTCTATCTCATAAGTATTAGCCTACTTTTGAATTAAAACGTCAACATTATGAGACAAAAAAAAATATGACTTATGATTACTTGAAATGACAGAATTGTGCAAAAAGGTATGAAAAAGTAAATACTCAGATTTTTCATGCTTTATTTCATAATTATAACTTTTAAACTCGTAATTGTGACTTTTCTATATCATAATTATGGCTTTTTACACCATAATTATGACTGACCATGTGGATATTTTTCTTTTACTGGCGGAAATGTGTTTCCGAATTAATCCAGACTCAATAAGAAAAAAGAAATCTAGCCTATAATGTACATATTTTATACTGCTTCTGTGTGCTTTCTATTTACCGTCTATGCAGGACACCACCGGCCCGTTTGACTCCATGACGCCTCCCTTTTACTTTGAAATGTCTTTTTTTCCATTTTTTGTTTGAAATAGAAAACCCCGCATGTTTTAACTTGAGTGCAACGTGTTTTGTACGATAATGTAAGACTTTTCAGAAGTAAGTTCATTAGCCTAAACTGTATACAAAAGGTGATTCAAAGTCACTCATGTGTTTATGGTAACATGTTTGTTTGAATAAACTCCAGGAAAAGAGAGGTTTATTTCAAGTTATGTTTGAGAGGAGTCTTTGTTTAACGGGACGAGCCGCAGTGGTCCAACTTTTTCCCCCAAAGAGGAACAAAATAAATAACTTGGCAACATATCGGCAGCGTATTGATCCACTCAGTTTAAAAGGATTATCTCAGGAATATGAAGATTTTTGAGGATTAATGTGACTAGCCAGTAGTTATCTGGGCTTAAACCATGATATTTCATTTTATTTTGTGAATTCTGAAGCTTATTCCTGTATTATTGCCTTTTTTGCTTTATTGCACGTCAGATTAGACTTTCACTGCGGAAGGAAATAAAAAAGACGTGTATAAAAAGTTTATATGCATCTTGAAAACTTCCAGACCTTAATATCTAAACTTCTAGGAATTAGTAGGATCAGTGTCTAAAGTCTTACTTAATATTATGGGCCATTATTATTATTTGGTGAGTGCGGTTATCACCAAATTTCACCGCTTGGTGCAGAAAATAGTCCCACATGCGCCTCTGGTGTGTTTCATTTTATAATACACATGTCCAAATAGATTTCTAATTAATTTTACTTTGCACTTATCACACTATAATAATACGAGATTAAATTTGGAGTCACTGGAGGTTTGGCCGGCGCCTTCATCTTTTCTAGGGACTTGACCCCATACTGCACGCCTCAAATGATTAGTTATATATGACCTGCGTGTTTACACTCATCACAGGATTTAAACTCAACTTATAGTTGAATTAAAGCCATTTTTGAGCTGCAGAAATGTGAAACTGTGTCTCAAAATGCGCCCGATCGAACACCTCCAAAACGTCTTATTTCTTTTGTTTGGCGTCGGTCCCGCGCACGTCTTGTCTGAGTGTGAACGAGATTAATTCAATCAATACCATATCTTGTTTTCTGACACCTGCAGAAATCCCCATATCTATATTACTCACCGTTGGACTGATATTAGCGCGCAGCACAAATGTAGCAGTCGTGATTGTGTGCTTTAACTGATAACTGTGCAGCTGTGTGAAGGGAGGATATGTTGGATTAGAGGCAACACTTTAATAAAGCAGCAAATGTAAACCTTCTAATGACTAATAAAACAGCTTATCACACCTGAGGAATTAATATCACATGAGTTATTTAGAGCCACAGTGTTATAAACCAACTATCTAATGCAAACTAGCGTCTGTTCAGGTATTACAGTGAGTTTTACCTTTTTAAAAATCCTCCTTTAAGAGTCTGTTATGCTTCACTTTTTATTTGTAGCTTATATTACTCCAGAGTTTACTTTTGGCTACTTCAATTTTCTACACTAACACGCATCTATTCTGCATATTATTGCACTAGGCTTGTTAAAAATGGGTTTATTTTGACCATATGGTGCTCTTTTGTATTAAATCTTTTATAGTCCTATAAAAATACTTATTCATAACCTGAAGTGTCTGTGACACTAAAAAGTGTTTCTGTCTTGACCTCATGTTGGCTTATTGCTGATTGTTCTCCTATAGCTCTATAATATTTTATCTTAAGCGAGTTTATGATGACTTCAAGGTGGTTTTTATAGCTTATTATGTCCCTTTAAGTACCTATATAGTGCTGTGTTGTTTTTTTACTGTAACCTGAAGCATCTCTGACTCATAAAAAGTGACCATGGTGCCCCTTTCTAAGGGCTCATAGTCCTACAAAAATATGTTATAGCCTGAAGTCTCTGATACTCAAAATTAAGTCTATCCTGACCTCAGGGTGGCTTATTGGTTATTATTCTCCCAGAGTAGCTCTACAATATTCACCAAAAGTTTGTTTATATTGACCTCAATATACCTCACCTGTCTTTTTTGTAAGTAACTATAGGCCTAATGTATAATCTTTTTTATTGTAACTTAAAGCATATCTGACTCTTAAAAGTGAGTTTATGTTGACATTATTATGTATATTATGGGTTTTTGTTTGTTTATTCACATCCTACAATATTCCAAGAAAATATTTTATGTTAATTCGTAGCACGTTTGTACCTGCCTAGATGCCTTTTTAGAAAATTTCTCCCCAAATATTCCCACAGTAATTCATCCTGACGTTTGTTGTGTCTGACAGTCAAAAGTGAGTTTGTCTTGGCCTTCACGTGCCCTTTTGGTGAATTTTTTCATGGCTCTATAACATTCCGACATCATTTCACTTTAATACGAGTCTCTGACACGACTTTGTTGATTTTGACGTACCCTTTTTGAAAAACAACTCTCCTATAGTGGCTCTATAATTCTACCTATTATGGGCTTGTTAAAAGTCAGGTTATCGTGACCATATGTCCTTCTGTAATAGACCTCCTATATCACCTAATAGTCCTATAAAAATACTGTATTTTATCATAACCTGTAGTGTCTGTGACGCCTAAAAGTGACTCTACCTTGACTTTACGGTGGCTTATGGGTAATTATTCTCCTATAACTCCATAATATTTTGCCTTAACTATCAAAAGTGAGTTTATGATGTCCTCAGGGTGTCTCCTAAAGTACCTATAAAAATTAAATGTAACCTGAAGCATGTCTGACTCCCAAAAGTGAGTTTATGATTACCTTATGGTGGGTTTTTGTTAATTATTCTAGCCCCCACAATATTCCAATGATATATTTTTGTCTTAATTTATAGAGTGTTTGTCCTTCAAAGAGAGTTTATGTTGATATCAGATGCCTTTTTGGAAAATTTCCCCCAAAATATTCAAAATATTTCATCTTACATTTGTCTGTCTGACACTCAAAAGTGAGTTTGTTCTTATAAATGGCTCCATAATATTCCTACAACATTTTACTTTAATATGAGTCTGAGACACTTAAAAGTGAGTTTGTTGGCTTTTAGATTCCTTTTTGGAAATTTACTCTCCTAGCAGCTCTGTAATATTGCACTAGTGTGTGTCTGGCACTTTTCTTGACCTTATGGCGGCGTTTTCATAGGTCTTAAGACTTTTACGTGCTTTTTTGAAAAATGACACTCCTATAGTCACTCTATAATATTCCTACTATACTTAACCAGTGTGTGTCTGACACTTAAATGTGAGTTTTCTTTACCGTGTGGCAGATTTTTTGTAATTACCATCATATAGTCCCTCAATAGTGCTCCTATGATGTTACATCTTGATTTACAGTGTGTATGTAACAATCAAAAGTGAGTTTATGTTTAACTTTGGAGCATCACTCTCTTAAAGTAGCTCTGTAATATCCCTTTAATATTTTAATATTTTGTTTCTGACAGTCAGAGGTGACTTTATCTTGGCCCTCGGGTGCTTTTTTTAAATGTAATTATTAACAGCTCTATAATATTCCCACAACATTTTAATTTAATATGAGTCTCTGACACAACATGAGATTTCCTTACGATGGCTTTTTCTTAATTATCCTCATATAGTCCCTCAATTATGTTTCTGCACTCTGTCATCTTGACTTTAGTGTGTAAAAGTGAGTTAATGTTAAACTCTTGGTGCCTTTTCGGAAAATGATTCTCCTCTGTCACCCAAATGTTAGTTTTCTTGACCTCATGGTGGCTTTTTCGTAATTATCCACCTACAGTACCTCAATAATATTCCTATAATATTTCATCTTGACTTACTGTGTATGTGATACTCAAAAGCCAGGTTGTCTCGGCCCTCCGGTCCTTTTTTTTTTGTTGGTGAATTTATTAACGGCTCTATGTTCCTGCAACATTTTAATATGAGCGTCTGACACAAGTTTGTTGACTTTTATGCCCCACTTTTAAAAATGACTCTCCTGTAATATTTCACTAGCGTCTGTCTGACACTCAAACAGGTTTTCCTGACTTTATGGTGGCTTTTTCATAATTATTCTCCTTTAGTTCCTCAATAATATTCCCATAGTATGTCATCTTTACTTATGACGTGTATGTGATACTCAAAAGTGAATTTAAATTAAACTTAGGGTGCCTTTTTTGGAAAATTAATCTCCTATGGTAGCTTCTTTAATATTTCTGGCATTCAAAAGTCAGTTTCTTGACGTTTAGGTGCTTTGTTAGTGAATAAATCTCCTGTAAGCTGCTCTGTAAATTTCCTTAAACATTTTACTGGTGTGTCTATTCTAATTTTCTTATAATATTTTAATGTGTGTATGATGCTCAAACATTTTCGGGACCTTTATGGCTACTCTTTCATAATAATCCACCTACAGTTCCTCAGTAATATTCCTGTGATATGTAATCTTGACTTGCGACATGCATGTGATACTCAAAGTTGAGTTTAATAGGTTGCTTTTTTTCAAAAGCTCTATAACACCCCTTTGATATTTTACCGCAGTGTTTCTGACACTCGAGAGTCAGTTTCTTGACATTTTGGTGTTTTGTTAGAGAACTTATCTCCTATAGTTGCTCTATCATATTCCTATAATAGTTGACAGTCTTAAGATGCCTTTTTGGAAAATTTCTCCCAAAGTGACTATAATATTTCTACAATAATTCATCCTAACATTTAGTGCGTCGGACACTTTTTTGGTTAACTCATTAATGCTGCTATAATTTAATTTTCACATGCAGTGAGTCTGTGAGAGTGAGTTTGTTGACAGATATCCCTTTTTGAAAAATGAATCTCATATAGTAGCTCGACAAATTCCTATAATTTTTTACTGGTGTCTGTACTCAAACGTGACCTTTCTGGATGGTTTCGTAATTATCCTCATGTAGTATCTCAATAATATTATGTCATCTTGACTTACAGCATTTATGTGATACTCAAATGTGAATTTGTGTTAAATTTAGGGTGCCTTTTTTTCGGAAAACTAATCTCTTATAGCCGACTAACACTATAATATGCCTGTATTATTTTACCATTGTGTTTCTGACACACAAAAGTCAGTTTCTTGACATTTGGGTGCTCTATTATTGAATTTACCTCCTATATTGGCTCTTCAATATTTTACCTGAACATATAGTGAGTCTTGTAGCTACTTAAGGAGGGTTTAAGTAGATTTTAGGCGGGTTTTGGTGATTTTATCTCAGTTAAAAGTCTATTATTTATGATATAATTTCATATAACTAATGTTATTTCCATGACTTAAACTCTGTCACAGGTTCACAGGAGCTGTCCTGTCGTCGTTGAGGTTCACCATTCACAACAAGTCACAACACTAACATCTGCAGCGCGTGCGGCTTCAAATTCTTTCCTTGGGCGCGCCCGCGTGCACGAGGGGCAGAGCGTTTACACAGCGCGGGCATGCGCACTGGCTGTAATTGCGACTCTGCGCTTTGATTTGGAAATGTTTGACGAGAGGACAAAACGCACAAGAGCCTCGCGGTGATTGGTAACAAAAACAAAGCGCGCATGCGGTCGTAAATGTTACCCATAATACACTGTTTCCGGTTATAAATAAGAGCGCGCGGCACCGTGAACGCGCCTGAGCCTGGGGGGCAAAGTTCAACATGTTGCTGCTTTATAACCGGTAAATATTTGAACTGTGTTTCTGTGGTGAGGAAGTCCCCACTTCCACTGAATTATTAGAGATATGGTGAGTGGAATCAAATAGAATGTGTGACATTTAACCAGCGCCTGTGGGTTCAAGAGTTCAAACCAGGATTATTTCTCTCACATGAAAATGACTTAATTGAACACATGATAGTGGATAAGTGATACGTGTAAGAGCCGAAGTTCACAGAAACACACACATTAAACTGAGTGTAAGAAATAAATAAAAATGCATCAGGAAGGAAAAAGGATAATTTAGATAAATCAATCAACAACTATTTTGGTAATCAAATAATTGTTTGAGTAATTGTCCTGCTTCTCAAATGTAAATATTTTAATGGTATTTTCTGACATGTTATTGGAAAATGATTAAATGATAAAAAAGAGGACATAATCAAATGAATCCTGGATGGAAATAATTGTTATCTACAGCTCCGAGACTTAAGGTCACAGCATCAAGAGAGGAAGGAAGCAGCCAAACTCACTGTATTCACTTCAAACAATCACTGAAAATTAACTGTAATGTTTTTTTTGTTTGTTTGTTTGTTTTTTTTAAAGGACAGAATGAAAAGGAAAGTCACAGACATTTTCTAATTAGTTATATAACTCAAGAAGAACTCAACCAGCAGGCTCTGGTTTTAAATACAGCATCATGGTTTATTTTGTACTTTTACCTTGAATACATAAACAAAAATACTGACTTTCCACAAAGGCCCTGTAGAATTTAACTGTGCTGCTCCTGGCCGATTCCGCGCACTGAGGCAAGTCTGAATTATCAGCAGGGCAAAACAAAAACGAACTATGTGTCAGTAGATTCTGGCCCACCAGCACAGCCTGGTGTCACCAAATGGTGTACGAATAACACGCTTAACATCTACAGCATTTTTTGCTTTTCGCATCATTTCTCACACAGCTTCCACTAACTTATTATACAGAGAGATCATGTTAATTTACGGACTGACGTTAACTAATTTGATACTTTTTGTTGATTTATTACGCACCGTATTTAACTTGCATCACATATGTAACGTAACTTATGTATGTAAATGACATAACATACTTATTTTAACCAAAACCACGCTGATCTTTAACCTAACCAGACCCAAGCAGGCTAGTTTTGTTGCCTAAACCTAAACTGCAGCCATTATACAATGTCGACCACATGTTTATTTTAGCAGGACAACAAAGGTTGCAGAATCATTGTCACCATGACAACAAAAGGTCACCTGACTTTGTCCTTTCCTGTGCGTCTAAAACTCATAAAATGCACCATTTCTAACAGCACAAAATAAAACACTAAAGGCTCAAAATGTGCAGACATGACACATGAAATGTTCTTATTAAAAAAGTGGCATGCAATTTAGGGCAGGTTCACACCTAAAGGTCCAGTTCCTGACTCAAGAAGGGTACAATATTTAAATTTTCAACTAGTCCGCTTCATGTTCACAAAGGTAAAACTGAAACGGTCCAGAAATGGTAAACCCATACAATGACCTGTGCTGTAAACAGTGGATGTTTCTTTTCCTGTAAAGTCAATTACCCAGTTGTTTTGTTATTTCAAAGCTTTCATTATGAAACTTCCCAAATTTTTCGAGTTTTCAACGGCAGTAACTTAACACAACTACCAGCTGAAAGAAGACATGAAACAGTAAATTTAAGCACATAACTCAAAGTACAAACAGCGACACAGGAGAGAGGCTAAACTTTAAACCACAAAGATTCAGCTAGAAGCTACACAAGTGCTGAGAGCTTAACACAGACACACGTTTAAAAATGAATTGTTATCAACTCGAGTAACACGGATGCATTCATTGGTGAAGCAGAAAGAGGAGAGAAACGCCACCAAATGCTCTCACACTGAGCTGAAATGAAAGGAGTGCACACAAATGAGGTAAACATTAAAATATTTGGTTTCTCTCAAGGAGGGCACAATGGAAGGGGGGACACTGGTTGTCTTGTGAGTCCAGGTTTGTCTCCTGTCCAGTCACCAAAACAGAAGAAAAAATGTCTTTCAAATGATAAAATGATGCATACAACGGTGCGCTTCTGCGATGAGTTCACATGCTGTTCACACCAGAAATAAACTGCCACAGAATTCACTTGACAGCGGTCCAAGACCACCCATTCGAGGCGGACCAGAGTGCAGTTGTTTGGTCGGGACGAGAGTTTGAATCTGGCGTTCACACCAACCCAAACAAATCACACAAAGCTCCAGGGTTCGGTTCAACCAGACTAAACAAAGTTGGTGTGAACATGCTCTTATACAGCATTACCAGATCTGCTGCTGAACAACACTTTTTTTCCTCTGGGGAACCCCTAAAGGCTATTTTGCACCACATGCAGCATGGCACCGATATGTGCGCTGCACATCTGATTCAGCACGTCATTGTACCGTTCAGAACCCACAGAAACGACTGTTGGCGCGCCCACCAGCTGCTGCACACCAAACAGAAAAGAAGTAAAGCTGGTTCTGCAGGTCATAGAGCTCTTTATGTTTCTCCACCTCAGCAATAAGTCTCTCCCCATCTATTTGACAACTGAATTAACTCAACTACAGGATGACAACAAACGGGATGTGCTGTGAGTGGGGCGCACTCGGTTGCAAGGGTGTTTGTGGATGGTTGCTAAGTGGCGTGAACAGGGGACAACCTGAAGAAGGAATCCCAAAGACTTGGCTGAAAAAAGGTGAATGATTTCACACACACCTAATTCGATCGTACAGTTATATATTTTCAAATTCAACCAGTATGTCTCCAAAATAAGACAGGAAAGGAACATATTCATGTTCATTTCTGGCCAGGAAAAATGGAGGAAAAACTCTGATAATGTGCAGGTCATCATTTTAAAGCAATTTTATATTCTATACTTTTGTGTGCTGTGGCAAGCTTGCAGCATGCAGCAAAAACAGAACTCTATTCTATATTTGCTGCATGCTGCAAGCCTGCTGCAGCTACACTGTGCTGCATTTGCATCTGGTGTAAATGCACACAATCCGCTACCATCACAATTAATGTATTTTGTCTGCTGTGGATGCTCCACAGCAGACAAACAGCAGTTGGGCTGCATACATATGCTGCATGCGTTTAAAACGGCAGTGAGAAAGTAACGCGGTCATGCTTGACGTTAGTGAGCTACGAAAGAAATCAAGTAAAGAACTTAAGAGGCAATAATGGTATTTGCAGATATGCTTAATGGATGCATAAAGGAGGCATCTCCAGAACTTGTCCTCAGAATGGTGGTACAGCATTTAGCCACAAAACGTGTTTGGCAGGCAGAATTTAGAAAGATACCACCATGAGGTTATAAAAGACAGGAACTTATATTGTATTGTATACACTAATTGTGTGATTGACATTTTTGAATAGTCTCTACAACCCCGCCCATCTGGTGTACCCAAATGAACAAAACAAGCACTGCTAAACCTGAGGCCTTCCCTCACAATGCTGCTCAGCTTCTATTCGTTTTCTGCTGCTGCTGCTGCTGCTGCTGCTGCTGCTGCTGCTGCTGCTGCTGCAGGGACCTGATGGCAGCAGCTTATCTGATCCCTGAAACCTGCACTGCAGCTGCTGCATCCTGTAAACAAACCAAGTGCCTGTTCAGATCCAAACCTGTAGTTTATTCTGAAGGCACCACCTAGACTCTATAATACAACAATACTGACCCTGTAATCAAACAATAGCAGCAGGGGTCTGTTAGGACATGGCAGCAATAGCCCTCATCTCCCTTAATGAGTGTGACTATGAGTCTCCTCTGGGTGTATGAGGCAGCTGCTGCACCCCAAAAACAAGACAGCAACACACACACAAAGCAGGTATACAGTATTTTGTCTACCATTTACTACAGCATATATTATGAATGTGTTTCCAGTCTTCCAGTAAGTCATTAGTTTGCATTAATTTTCATATGATATGAAAATCAAACTGCAAACATCCATCACAATCAACATCTTGTGTACTTTTTCATCAACAAAGTTCTTGTGTCGTGATGTAGTGATCTTCTAATTGAAAAACAAAAAGACGCTCACAGCCATTTATAGACATATTTTAAGTGAGTTTCATGTCTCTAAAGGTTGATTTTGATATCATACTAAAATTAAAAGTAATGGCTGCTTGGAGTGGATGAAAATTGCATTCAGTCCAAAGAATGTTGGTATGCTTTGAAAAAAAGGTCGACAGTGATGCAAAATATAAATTATGTGTAGTTAATGTTGTTAAGCTGTACAGTCCTTTACAGCTGCATTGGAGGATAAAAACATCTCTTTTATAATTACATGGGGGGGGTTTCAGATCTTAAACTTGCAGAGAACAAAACGCCTTCACAAGAGAGGGAACCAACAGGCTGAATCCTGAATTGCTGCTCACATTTGATTGCTTTTGGATTAACGGTTGCCATGAAACTCACAACATCACAAACAGTAACTCAAGATGTTGCTTGTTTTGCTCATGTTTGTTTCAAACACACTTCAGGTTTTCGTATCTCTCTTCTTCTTCTTTTTTTTCCCACTTTTCACTGAGCAGAGGCATCTCCAAAGAACACACACCATTAAGTCAGTGTTTGGCTTTCTCTCTCCTGTTTTGAGCCATTGTGGTTCGAGCTCACCGCAGTTCAGCCAGACTGTCATGGGCTATAAACCTAAGGCCACCCCCACAGGTTAGTGACATAAGAGTGACCAATTCTGCCTTTAAATGCTCAGATGTCTATACATCCGAGAGGGAGGTGCCAACACTAAAGACAACGTTCAGAATTAAAAGGACAGAGTTTTGGAGATATAGATCGTAGAGATGTCTGCTTTCTCTCAAATATAATGAAACTAAATGACAGTCAGCTTGTGGTGCTCAGAGCACCAAAAAATGCATTAAAAAAAATTCAACCCCTTTCCAGAGATCATGACTTGGTTACTCAAGATAATCTACAGACCTTGTTGTGAGCAGTTTTGTATCGGAACTATTTTTGTCTCAAACTACTTATTGTCTCCAGTAGAATAGAATATACCGGAAATACTTTTTTTCCCACCAGAAATTCCTAAATTATAGTAAAAAAAAAATTAAAAAAAATACAGTGAGACCACAGCAGCTGAACATTTACTGCTTTCAGAATCTGAATTAATCACTATATTTCCGAGAAACTCACGCAGACCATTAAAGACCAGATCTGGAGCCAGTGTTTGGTTCAGTTTGTCCTCATCAGAAAAATCTGCATGTTGGTCAAACGTGCAAGCAGCTTAATCTGACTGATATGTCAGTTTATTGTTAGGAGGTGATTTCTAGTGGGTGTAGTAAGTATGAAGGAACAAGAAAGCCTACACTTGGAGGAGAATGGGTGGATGGATGGAGGGCTGCAATAAAGACAGGACCTTCACCCAGGAGACCAGGGTTCAAATCCTGTGTGAAATAAAAAGTAAATGTAGAGTTATTTAAAATTTTGAGTAATTTAAGTTTCGTCATGGGCGTGACTCCTGTCATGTGAGTGATGTCACTTCTTTCACTTGACGTACGTGACATAGTCACTTTATCCAAAACCACAATCTTTTCCTGAATCTACCCAAAGTAGTCTTTGTGCCTAAACCTAATCAAAGCAACCGTTTTACAACTGGCAACCAACCTATTCTGTCACTTAGGTATGAGGATGTGTTGGTTTGGTTTGACTAGCCTGGGCTACTTGTCAGCTGCCATGAAGAGAACCCACGCCCTCTGTGGTATAAACAGCTCATTCTAGAGTAATAAAAACAGAACAATTCTTATTTTCCGATTATTATACGCTAATGAGAACATTCTTATGAATATTATATTC
>JAJHUR010137155.1:0-14203 GCA_027495735.1 Lutjanus campechanus | reverse complement strand
CTGCTGCTGCTGCTGCTGCTGCTGCTGCTGCTGCAGGGACCTGATGGCAGCAGCTTATCTGATCCCTGAAACCTGCACTGCAGCTGCTGCATCCTGTAAACAAACCAAGTGCCTGTTCAGATCCAAACCTGTAGTTTATTCTGAAGGCACCACCTAGACTCTATAATACAACAATACTGACCCTGTAATCAAACAATAGCAGCAGGGGTCTGTTAGGACATGGCAGCAATAGCCCTCATCTCCCTTAATGAGTGTGACTGTGAGTCTCCTCTGGGTGTATGAGGCAGCTGCTGCACCCCAAAAACAAGACAGCAACACACACACAAAGCAGGTATACAGTATTTTGTCTACCATTTACTACAGCATATATTATGAATGTGTTTCCAGTCTTCCAGTAAGTCATTAGTTTGCATTAATTTTCATATGATATGAAAATCAAACTGCAAACATCCATCACAATCAACATCTTGTGTACTTTTTCATCAACAAAGTTCTTGTGTCGTGATGTAGTGATCTTCTAATTGAAAAACAAAAAGACGCTCACAGCCATTTATAGACATATTTTAAGTGAGTTTCATGTCTCTAAAGGTTGATTTTGATATCATACTAAAATTAAAAGTAATGGCTGCTTGGAGTGGATGAAAATTGCATTCAGTCCAAAGAATGTTGGTATGCTTTGAAAAAAAGGTCGACAGTGATGCAAAATATAAATTATGTGTAGTTAATGTTGTTAAGCTGTACAGTCCTTTACAGCTGCATTGGAGGATAAAAACATCTCTTTTATAATTACATGGGGGGGGTTTCAGATCTTAAACTTGCAGAGAACAAAACGCCTTCACAAGAGAGGGAACCAACAGGCTGAATCCTGAATTGCTGCTCACATTTGATTGCTTTTGGATTAACGGTTGCCATGAAACTCACAACATCACAAACAGTAACTCAAGATGTTGCTTGTTTTGCTCATGTTTGTTTCAAACACACTTCAGGTTTTCGTATCTCTCTTCTTCTTCTTTTTTTTTCCACTTTTCACTGAGCAGAGGCGTCTCCAAAGAACACACACCATTAAGTCAGTGTTTGGCTTTCTCTCTCCTGTTTTGAGCCATTGTGGTTCGAGCTCACCGCAGTTCAGCCAGACTGTCATGGGCTATAAACCTAAGGCCACCCCCACAGGTTAGTGACATAAGAGTGACCAATTCTGCCTTTAAATGCTCAGATGTCTATACATCCGAGAGGGAGGTGCCAACACTAAAGACAACGTTCAGAATGAAAAGGACAGAGTTTTGGAGATATCGATCGTAGAGATGTCTGCTTTCTCTCAAATATAATGGAACTAAATGACAGTCGGCTTGTGGTGCTCAGAGCACCAAAAAATGCATTTAAAAAAATTCAACCCCTTTCCAGAGATCATGACTTGGTTACTCAAGATAATCTACAGACCTTGTTGTGAGCAGTTTTGTATCGCAACTATTTTTGTCTCAAACTACTTATTGTCTCCAGTAGAATAGAATATACCGGAAATACTTTTTTCCCACCAGAAATTCCTAAATTATAGTTAAAAAAACGTGGTCAAACGTGCAAGCAGCTTAATCTGACTGATATGTCAGTTTATTGTTAGGAGGTGATTTCTAGTGGGTGTAGTAAGTATGAAGGAACAAGAAAGCCTACATTTGGAGGAGGATGGGTGGCTGGGTGGCTGGGTGGAGGGCTGAAATAAAGACAGGACCTTCACCCAGGAGACCAGGGTTCAAATCCTGTGTGAAATAAAAAGTAAATGTAGAGTTATTTAAAATTTTGAGTAATTTAAGTTTCGTCATGGGCGTGACTCCTGTCATGTGAGTGATGTCACTTCTTTCACTTGACGTACGTGACATAGTCACTTTATCCAAAACCACAATCTTTTCCTGAATCTACCCAAAGTAGTCTTTGTGCCTAAACCTAATCAAAGCAACCGTTTTACAACTGGCAACCAACCTATTCTGTCACTTAGGTATGAGGATGTGTTGGTTTGGTTTGACTAGCCTGGGCTACTTGTCAGCTGCCATGAAGAGAACCCACGCCCTCTGTGGTATAAACGGCTCATTCTAGAGTAATAAAAACAGAACAATTCTTATTTTCCGATTATTATACGCTAATGAGAACATTCTTATGAATATTATATTCCATCTCTGCCATATACTGCCAACAAATCCCCATAAATCGTACACACTGGACCTTTAATGCTCCTGGTGGGCTGTTTGTTAGCAAACCAAACTAAAACTAATGCAGTGTAATAAAACAGTCTTGCAGTAAATCCCATCTTTATGGTGGTTCAGTTTTTGTTGAAACTGTTTTGCATTATACAGAGAGGTGTTTCTGTGATTCAGTCTACCCTCACTGATGTAAACAGGACTGATAAAATAAAATAAAAACTATCAGTAAGTAACTATACAGCTGTCATTTTTGCATAATATTTATTGTTGCTCTCCATCATTCTTGATGACAAAAACCTAAAGACATTGTGTGAAAGCTTTTACATGTCCTGTTTTAATACAGCTTATGTTGGTGCCATTGTCTTCCTGCTGGGAGAATCTCAAAAATGCTGCAAAAGAGATTGTTATTTTACCTTTGCAGCTGCAGAAACAGAACTTCCCATGTTCACTTAAATGAATTTCGCAGAATTGGGCCTCATGTCGCCTTGACTGACGTGCAAAATCCATGTGGTGGTGGACACACTCAGACAATCTCAAACTTGAGAGTCCCACTGTGGTTGGATTTGAATCCTGTGAACACCAAAAAGTCAGTTTAGTTCTTTTACTGAAATGTTTGATTTCTGTATTTGTAACCATAGTAGCAAGTCACACAACAATGCCCGAACACAACAATTGCCCAAATAAAAGAGAATTATTTTTTTTTTACAGTTCAGTATTAATTCAATCGTCAAAGCAGTTTTTATTTCAGTTGAATCTCTACACTGTACATTAAGATGCCCTCAGTCTACAGATCACATAGGGGATTATGTTGAGTATAGCCTACATGACATGTAAGGGCAAAACAGTCTCATGCTCAAACCCCTTATAATTGACAGAAACCCTCATGGTGACATGTAAAGATAATTTTCCATAACCTTTTCACTTACTGTAGGCTATATTTCAGCTTCACTTAATATCACATGGTAGCAGGCTGTGCAGGTATCAGCCTTGCTGAGGTGAGTATTTTGTACCGCACAAACCCCCTCCCCCTCCAAAAAAAAAAAAAAAGGGCCTGGGCCTTTGTCCTGTGCTATGCTAACACCTGTTCAGTGTGACTTTAGCACCTTTAAGTGAGGAAGCACTTAGCAATTGTTGCGACAAACTCATTTCCAGGTTTTGGGATAAGAAAACTGATTGCTTTAATGCAAAAAAAAAAAAAGAGATGATGGAGATTCTCCTCCATTTCATGGTGTTTTGTTCATTTTGTTCTATGTATGTATTAACGATTGTGTGACAGAGGAGGTTTCATGAAACTGCCGTTCTTTGCAGCCCTGGAAGTCAGTGCTGCACAAAGTATGAAACAAACCGTCAGGTGGGCCAGCACACGACCAGGTACATTTGCTGTACTGCTGTTTGATAGTAAGCTAAGAACAGCTAACATACTTTGCAATATCAAGGCATTGTCTTACCTCTGTTACTCATCTTCCTTCTGCTCCTCAGGCAAAAGGCTCTCACAAGGATCTCCTGTGTATTTATACTTCCTGGTTGTACCATGTTTGAATAAAGGAGGGGGTGGAGGGTGGGGGCATGTGTCTGTTTTTGATTTAAGGTGTTTTTCTGAAGCTGTTGGTATACATTTGGCACTGTAATTACTTGTAGATTTATGAACCAAAACTGCATAAATTGTAAATATGTCTGTGGTCAAATTGCCTGTTTATTTGTGTGTTTATGGTGAGCTCCCCTACCAGTGGTGTAGTCCACTCCAATCAGGTACTTCAGGGTTTATAAGAGCTGGGGCACGTTCAGCCCAGACATAAAGTAACAAAACGTTTGTTTAAACAGAAACGGTGCTGCCTTCAACACCCTGTTGTGTACACAAGCGCACTGCAACACGGTGTTTACATACTCATCACCACAGACTGGGTAATACCTGCAGCACATGCATCAAACTAGAGACCACCACTTTGGGGGAAATATGCCTTTCAATCTGGTTCGTACTGTTTTCAAATTGAAGATGGCGCTGGTTGTGTGAGATGTTGGTGGACTACACCATACTCTTGTACAGCAGGTGATGATAATCCACCTATAAGTTGGTTTGCCCAATAAAGCCTGAAGCTGTTGGTTTGTGTCAGCATTTACAAGCATTATTATGCTTTATGAAATCTCAGAAAAAGAAAATCCATTCAATAAAAAAAAATCATATACTATGCAATACATACCTAAAATGTGTACTATTGTTCAACAGACTTAAGTGTAAATAAACACTAGTATGTATCTTTTCAGAGGTACTGCTTTATGTGTATCACATCACTTCCCAAGAGCCTTCTTGCTGGTTGGAGACTTGTAACCATGGTGACCAGTGCAAACGACAAGCCCATTTAAAAAATATATTACACATAACAAAGTAAAACCTTAGTTACATTTAAAGTGGAACGTTGTTGATGTTACACAGAGCTGCCTTGGTTGCTGTCGGTGTTTATCTGTTTTGTTGTTGCTGTTTGTTGTCACTACTGCATTCTATTGTTTGATATTTATGCCATAGCGTCCAGTGCTTTCACCAGATATAGTGTGCATCTCATGTACTCTTGGTTTCATACTAAGGGTGTGGACAAACTCACAAAAATCTCACATTCTGGCTGCTAAATAGCATGTTGGTATGTAATTTCGGATGCAGGGATTATTCTTAAACTTGATCTCATTCCGCTGTGCTACAGACCAGTGGATCGCAACCTTTTCAAGTTGCGACCCCCCAGAAAAATCAGGTTGGTGTTCGCAAACCCTAGGCTGCCTGGCGTAAAAATCATTCTCCGCTCTAAAATAAGGCCCATCATGCTAACTGAACTGAGTTTAAATTTGTTATTTTATGTTACAAAATACAAATGTTATCTGTCGTTAGTGTTTGTTCAGAACATGGTGGTTTATGTTGGTTAATTTACGTTTTATGTTATTAAGGGTTTGGCTGCACTGAAGACTGCCTCCTGGCTCTCATTCCATGCTGCTTGCCACAATATGACATTTTATTTTATTCTCCACGACCATCTAGGGACCCCTGGAAATTATCTCACGACCCCCTTTGGGGTCCCGACCCCCCAGTTTGAGAACCACTGCCATGGACCACTGTGCTGGGTGACATGCTGCTTCATTACAATGAACACTTGCACTGTATGTGGTTTTTCAAAGTCATTTCCGCATAAATACCAACTGTAACTCTAAATGCGTATTAATCCGCAGCTCAAAAAATTCCCTAATGAGTGCATTTTAATTCCACTTTGAGTGATGTTTGCTAAAAAAAAAAATATGGTCCCCAGCTGTTTTAGGAAATTACCGAAAAATAAAAGTATTTGTAACCCATTTTAAAGATTTATACCTTCAGTAGGAGCCAGTGGGCTGAGAGCCACAGTCAGATGTTGAGAAATGGAGGAACATGTTGTTTTTCTCATGGAATTTGTTGACAATAAGTAAAATATGGAATATAAAAGTATGAAACAGGTGTGATGCTTTGCAGTGGGTCTTGTACTTGATGTGGCATGGCGAGTTGAGTATTCCTTAACTGAAGCATGGTCAAAGAGAGCATATTTTTTACATAAAAAATAAGCAAAGTTAGTTAACAACAAAGTTAGTATGTGGATTTATCCCCTCAGTTTGACCGAAAAGTATTTAAAAGGCAGACAGCAGGTTGGATGAGGAAGCTCACGGTAACTCTGGCTGTTTCCAACAAAAAGTCCTTGAACAAGACACCAACACTCAGCTCAAGATCTTCCTGTATAGCAGCATCAGCCAAATGTCTCAAACAGCCCAGTGGCTGCTTATTTAACTTCCATTTCCCTCCTGTATTTTATTTCCTTTTTTTATGTGAAGAATATAACCCAAATCTGATGAACTATCCACACTTAGCATGCATCCAATGTTAAATATGTTATCTTTATGAAGATATTTCATGTTAATCAGCCTTAAGTCAGCCTAATGATTCTAATATTAACTGCTCAGCATTTATCATGTGCTACAAAGAGATTCACTTTGATTTATGGAGCTGAAGATTTATTACAAAATATTGGATCACACAGTCAAAGGAGCATTTGGACGATGACTGCGTGCTGCTGCAAGCCAAAGTACAACAGCATGAATTACCATAATTATATGTGTCCTGAGAAAATGATGTAATTACCGCCAAGACTCTGTCTCAGGACCGCAGTAATTCTGACAAAGCTGACACATGACAGTCATTTTGGGATTAGTGACCGTGCTGAGTCGAACTGTAGTGACTTCACAGCCAAGTTTGTGTGTTTGTGTGTGTGTGTGTGTGTGTGTGTGTGTGTGTGTGCATGCATGTGTGTGTGCCTAAAACACACTAAAGAGAGCTGTGGGTGGCTGAGTGAAGACTGAAGCCTTCTGGTTCAACAAAGTTTATTTATTTTAAAGGAAGGCAATCATCTGACTCCTTAATTCATCAAAACTCTCCAACAGCAAGCAGTGGTGCGCACAGTAATAAAATCCTCAGCTTGTTGTATTCGAAACACTCACTTGCTGGGGTTTGACATTAGGAATTCTGGGAGATGTAGGAAATCACTATTTAAAACCGACTAGGCACGACAAATGGAGCTGCTATGACACAAGACAAATTTCAGATTTGTTCTGACAGTAAAGTATAAATCAAAAAGTGAAAAGTAATATAAAACTTTATAGAATGCACTGCACATCAAATACTGCAGGGACTTCCCTGTATTTGGCCGTATTCTAGTTCATCCCTCTGTCTCTTCGCGAATGTCTCTTCGCGGGTATCCCTCCTCATTTCAGCAAGACAATGCCAAGAAACATTCTGCATGTCTTACAAAAGCATTTCATCCTAAAAGAGTTCAAGCAGTAGACTGACCTGTCTGCAGTCCAGACCTGCCTCCCACTGAAAATGTGTGGTGCATTATGAAGCACAAATGCCCCTGTCCCAACTTTTTTGGAATATGTTGCAGGGATCAAATTCAGAATGAGTGTATATTTACAACAAAAACAACAAAAAAAACAATAAAGTTGATCAGTTTAAACATTAAATATCTTGTCTTGGTAATGTATTCAGTAGGTCAATAGGTTCAAATTGACCTGTTTTGAAAAATGCATTGTCACAAAGCTAAAACTGTGTGTTTCTTAGCACATGAAAATCTGACATTCGTAGTAGATGTCTGTATTAGGGAGCCTCCATGTTGCTGATATGTTACTTTACTCTGGAATCAGCATGACAACCATTACTGTGATCCCACATATCCCACAGAAAATGTGTTTTCCTTTTCATGAAAAAAAAAAAAAACTTCTGACAAGTTGTATTTTAAATGGAAGAAGACAGCGTGAAACTGCCATTTATCAGCAAAACAGACAACAATATGTTTCTGTTCACACAGATGAGAGCAGTCAGCGATCGTCCAATAGTTACTACCGCGCCACATGGAAAACGTACACGCGGGGTGCATTTGATCAAATAACAAATGCCATACAAATGTCTCTGTAAATGTTAAGCTGCCTCCTGGTTGCTTTTTGGCATCGAGCGAACGCTGTGATTACTATCAGCACTGTGTCTGCAGCGAATCCCACAACAGACGAGCCCACATGCTAAACGCTGGCCTGTGCGCTCCCCCTGGAGACTCCAAAAGCAGACTTAAGTCAAGATTGACTTTCTATGACCTTGTTATCTTTATTTGGCGGTATCAGATTGCAACTACTGGTCCGCCAGCCCCAGCCACCACATGGCCCGGGAGTGAAACTGCGATTCACACACTAGAGGAGAAATATGGGCCGCTATCACGCACAGCAGCTACTTGGAAAAAGCCCAGAAAGCCTCTCTCCTGCTCGCGGCTTCTTGAAACCCCCCTACTACATCTCTCTCTCTGTCTCTCTCTCTTCCCCCCGCTGTCGCTCTCAGTCAGTCACTAGACATTAATGCTGGGGAGAATTATTATTTTTCCATCTCAAGGTCTACACACACAAAAGAAAAGAGGGGGTGGCTGAGGCAGGCACCCCCCACCTGGCCCGTCCCACTCATCTATTCTCAACTCTTATTCCTTCCCACTCCTCTCTCTTCGTTTGTCTTTTACTCCCCTCCACAACTGCCCTCCCCACTTTTTCTGCCTCTTCTTTCTTCCTCATTCCTTCCCCTGTCTGTCTGCCTCCCTCTGGTTCTCATGGGTGTGTGTAGTGCGTGTGTGTGTAGTGTGTGTGTGTGCTGGCTGGACTGCTGGCGGTGCAGAATTAGTAGGTGAAGCTGAAAACGGATTAAGGAGCCAGAATCCGGGGAGTTCACTAATGGGAGGGCTGGCTTGGCTGCCTGCTGCTTCTGTCCATCAGCTGAGGCCAATTATCTGAAGGGGCCACATCTGGCCCGGTCTGGCCCCGCTTGGCCTTGTAGGAACGGCTGTCTGGTCACTTAAAAGTCCTCCTCCTCCTCTTCCTCCTCCTCCTCCTCCTCTTCCTACTCCACTGCCGAGGACAGATGAGGGTGGCCTAGCAGTAAGAGAGGCTTGTAAGGCTGAAACGATTAAACAATTAATCTATTAGTTGATTGACAGAAATAATTAATCAACAACCAGTCATGAACTGAGGAACATTTCCAAACATCCACTGGTTCCAGATTCTTAGATGTGAATGTGATTAGATTGTAAATTGTAAATCAAGATGTGTTGTTAGCTGGATAAGAAAAGTTCTCACCCTCAGCTCTGACAGTTTGTGATGGACAATTTTTTAAACTATTTTCTGGACTAAACAATGATCAGGAAACAAAATCAACATATTAACTCCATCCATTATCTATAATCACTCACTTGAAGGGTCGCCAAGAGCTGGAGCCTTTCCCAGCTGACATGATACACCCTGAACAGGTCGCCAGTTCATCGCAGGGCTGACACATAAACAGCCATTCACGCTCTAATTCACTCCTACGGGCAATTTCGTGTCACCACTTAACTTGCATGTCTTTGGATTGTGGGAGGAAGTTGGAGAACTTGGAGAGAGCCCAGAGACAAGCATGAGAACACAGAAAGACCCTGCCGTGACATATTAGTTGAAAAGTCAGCGGTTCAAATGTGCTGCCTCGGTTGATGGCCAGAACTGAATAAGACACTCGTCCTAAGCTCTCTCATGTTTAATATCCCTATCAGGGGAAAGCCTGGAGGATATCATGTGATCACTTGCATGCAGGTGTGCATGTGCGCAACCAATGGACTTGCGGCTTGTCTGCATCTTGCATAATACTCGGTAGATCAGCCTAATGTTTTTCATGCACATTCATGATTGTATGCTGAAGGGCCTCTGCAATTCACGATTTTTGAAAAAAGCCGTGAGGAAACTTCTTCAAACTTGGCACAAATGACCACTTGGGCTGCAGTCAAAAAGTACAAAAAATTATGTTCTATTGTCTTTTCCTAACCACTTTCCCTCGGAAAATGTCATGAGGTCAAAGAAAGATGAGAAGGAGAATTCATAAGGATTTAGGAAAAGACAACTGCGGTGCTGAAAGAATCCGACAGCACTTTCTCTTGTCGGATGTGATGTGCGTCTGCCATGGTGAAACTACAATCTTCGGCAGATGGGACCACAAAAAGTGCATCTCATTTACATCACCTGGTGTGGACTTACTTATGTTGTTTCATGCAGGCGATGGACCACCTAGCAAAAAATATTGGGTTAGAATTTAAATAAAAAAATACCAAGTCACAAAACTGAAACAAATTGGTTCACACTGTGAGAATGGTTCCACCGCTCGCCCTCCTGTCAACCCATATTTATCACGAAGAATCTGAATTAGTATTAGTAAATAATTGTTCAGTTTTTATGCTCAATTTAATATTTAAATTCTCTTCACACAGAGGATGGTCCAGTGTAGCTAAAAGAGATTCAAAAGGAGCCACTGAAGCACCGTTCCTTAGTATTTAGACAATTTGAGCATCTCTTATCATGGCTGCCACTGAGAAGCGTCTGGGTCATTTCACCTTTTACTTAGGAACCTTCCAAAGCAAAAAATAATATTCGACTACAGCCTTGGACTCAAGGATAAACTGAATAGACTTCAGAAGTCAAAGGTCACTGTAACCTCATGTCCATCCTACTTGAGTGAACGTGATATTTCATTTAAAAAATCCACTGGGAATCAAAGATGAATTGATTAGATTTTGGTGGTGAAAGGTCAAGGTTGCTATGACCTCACAGAACATTTTTGGGCTGTAAACTCAATCCAAATATTTACTCTTTGTGTTGCCTGGTGAAGATCTGTACTTTACTGAGTGCATCCTTCTACTCAGAGCTGCATTTGATGAGATCGTAGTTTTCTTCTTACCTGTAGACCTATTTATCCATCTAGATTGGTTTTGGTGTGGGTTTTGGAGATATCAGAGGTAGTGTGTCTGCCTTCTCTCATATATAATGGAACTAGATAGGCCTGGGCTTCTGGTGCACAAAATGCCAAAACAAAATACATTTGAAAAACTCAACAGCAATGCCTCTTTCCAGAAATCATGACCCAGTTACTCAAGAAAATCCACAGACCGACGTGTGAGCAGTTTCATGTAAGAACTACTTTCTGTCTCCTGTAAAAAAAAAGACTTGAAATGTCTCGTATTGCTTCCAGCCTTGCAGTTGTCGTCCCCTGTATGGTCAGATGAATGAACAGGGGGTTAAGTGCACCCAAATCATGTTTGCAATATGATATATCACTAACTTTAAGCATGTGCTTTAGCCTCACCAACACGTGTGTGGGCCTCAGTGGCCTTCACTGTAAAACGGTGAAACAATGTGAAAATATGACAAATTATTTAATCTAATTTAAATGCAGACCATAAGATTCAAGTTACCATGTTAGTCAAGGCCTAAAAGAAATGGGAAAACTGAACCTCAGGAAGAATATCAAAGTGTAGGTAACATGCATGTGAGAATCATGTGAAACACTGACAGTGAACTTTACAGAACACACTTATCCGACCAAGTTGATCTGTAATATGTTTTTGTTATTTAATTTAAATTCATCACTTCTATAAATGAATTGGGTAGTTGGACTTTGCGTGTGCATGTGCTTTGTATAATTATTGCATTATTTATTAGGTACAATATATAAACGCTTACAAAATATTTATTTCTCAGAAATTTTGTTCATATATTTGTTAAAATTTGTTTTGTTGAGCAGTTCTCCTTTGCCAGTATAATCCATCCACCTGACAGGTGTGGCACATAGTGATGCAGATTAAACAGCATGATTGTTGCACAGGCTGTTTATTGTTGTCACAATAAAAGGCAACTCTAAAATGTAGACATCTGTCTTGAAAAAAAGACATTTATTAGGTACTAATCTATGGCTATTCAACATAAGGCTGCAGGTACCAAATTATTTTCTCAGGAGGACAAAGTCATGACCTTCCCTGCCTCTGACTGGCTGGCACTTGTTGCGTTTTTTGGTTGGGTTGGTTAGGTTTAGGCACGACGAGTGATTGGTTAGGGTCGGATTATCAGGGTAGCCAATCATTGTCAAAGTACGGCGGGTTATGACTTTCCTCGCCTGGGAAAAAAACAAAAATATTTTAAATTTGGACAGCAAGAAGGAAAGGAGACTGTTCCATTGTGTATGGGAGTGTCCAAAATTACAAGAACACTGGAAAACAGTTGTTGAGACTATCTGAGATTGCTGGAAGGAAAGTACCTCACCAAGCAAAATTATGTGTACTCGGCATATATCCAAAGAACTTTATTGTTAGTTCAAAACGGATAACTTTAATTGACTTTGGACTCCTGCAGGCCAGGAGAACGATAGCTCTGTTTTGGACAAAAATGGATATACCTTCGAGAGCTATGTGGGTGAGGGAGATGGCATTTTGTGTTGTATTGGAAAGACTGACTTAATATATAACCAGAGGAAGGACTGGAGAATTTGAAAAAATGTGGAAACCTTTCTTGGAGTTTATTAGAGCTATTTTAAAAAATCTTTATTTCTCTTTCTTTAAATATGTGAGTTATTGTGGCGGTTTGTTTTGTTGTCTGTGTATGTGTGAAATATGTGCAAAACTCAATAAAAATATTGTTCAAAAACTGTGGACAGCAATGTCGTAACATTGCCAGTCTACTCAGTCAGCCTCACCTAATTTTAACGTCCTGCTCTCGTCCACTAAAATGATATTCAGTTTCTATCGTCTGCCTGAATCCATGGAAATGCACCATTAGGTTGAGTTCTGTTTGGGTGCAGCAGACAAAACTGGTTGGGGTAAAATTGGGGTCAGGTTAAAGTAAGGAGAAACACTTATCAACAGGGAAACAGCCTTCGACACAACACCAGACTATTTCTCTATTTCCGGGACTGGCGCAGTGACTTCCTGAGAACGGAGTCTCTGCTGGTTGCCTGGCAACCTCAAGGTGATGACAAGATTCCCAGGTGTTACAAAACCAGACGTTCCACAGGTAAACAGGTTAATTGGTAACAGGTGAGAGCATCAACTGTTCACAAGCAGGGATGGAGTGAAGTTCACAAGTTTCTGAAAAAGTGCTTGAGCAAACAGTCCAACGTCGTTTCTCAATGTGAAAGTGCAAGGAATTTTGTTATGTGGAACTCTGAAAAACTTCTCAGTAAAAACAGTTTGTTGCTTCATTTAGAAATGCAAGTTAAGACTATGCAAAGCGAAAGCCAAATCTCAACAACAACCAGGAACACTGCAGACGTCTCTGAGCCTGAACTCATCTGAGGTGGACTGACACAAAGTAGAAAAGTGTGCTGCGGTCTGATGAGTCAGCATTTCAGAATTATTTCAAAATAAAACAAAAGAAACCCCGGAGCACCTAATATCGTATATCAAGAATGGGAAAGATTTTGTTTTCAAAACTCGAACGATTAGTGTCCTCTGTTCCCAAATGCTTACTGGGTGTTGTTAAAAGAAAAGAGATAAGCATACTGCTGTCTCAGCTTTTTTGGAATGTGTTACAGGCATCAAATTCAGAGTAAGCATTTATTTACAAAAAACAAAGTTTTTAATCATATTTTACTCAGCGTTCAAACTTTTATGGAACTGAGGTTGTACATCAGTCGTTTGCTAGCTGGTTATCCAACATTTCCCTAATATTAGCTGTGACCTAGTTTTTAATCAACAATTTGTTAACATTAGCTAACTTAAGATGAGACGATACGGTGTATGTCTCTTTAAAGGTCCAACAGAGCACTTGAGTTGTTCAGCACCCTGCTTTGGGGTCTACCTACAAGTAGATAAATCTTAGATGGAAAGAAAAGCATCATGCATTAACTTCCTTTCTCCAGGCTCAAATAGAGAACAGAAAAAAGGGCTTTTTTCTAAAACAAAGGTTGTCAGCATGAACACAGTCCTACTGATTTGGCTTTTATTACACTTCTTCCCCCTTTGCTGATCTTCTCCTGATGGCGATCCAGTCAGGAAAACACAGCAGCCCTATCTGACTCATCCCTTACCAAACCGTAAATCAAATAAATCCCCTTCCTACTGACTTTGACCCTTTCCTCATTTTGCTCCGCTCTCCACGGCCAACAGGAGAACATGTGGTCTGGTGGAGGACGGGATCGCTGGCAAGTGGCGGACAGAGAGCTGCAGAGCAATTATACTCCGTTCTAATTCCACGTGTGAAAATAAACACTGCTGAAAACTAGAAAACCACACAGCGACACACACAATGAAATTACATCTGCCAGAATCGGTTAGCGATGGAGTCCTGAATCTAAACCGCAGAGTGAGGTTTTCTACAAAGCCTTACAAATTTAATTTTTTTCAAGAGTCGGTGCTGGGATACATTATTATAAATCAATTACTGAGACAAGACCGTTTCAGAGAATCAAAGTTTTATTCTTAAAGAAAGCATGTACAAAATCTGCTGCAAATAAACGTCAAAAACAGAATATGTTTCACAGTAATAATTCTTTGGACTGAAAGCAGGAAGCCGTCTGATTAAAGACAAAAATATTACATTGAAAGTGCAATTTTGTCTATAAACTTGGCCATTTTGATGTCCCGTTTTGACAGTCCTCCACAGTCATGCGTAGTCAGTGTAATCTGGACCTG
>JAJHUR010137154.1:0-21407 GCA_027495735.1 Lutjanus campechanus | reverse complement strand
CCTCAGCCAGCAGCCGCAAAACAGGATGCAATGGCTGCAGCATTATCCCGTCAAAGTAAGTGCACTAAAAGTGTTTGTTTATGCCAATGACAGGAAAGGATCTCTACCGAATTATACCCACCATCACCCCTTATTTGTAATGACATCTGCGCCCTGGGCCATACTGGTTTTCTAACAGCTTTTAATGTGGTGGTGAAGTGATTAATTATACTGCCATGCTGCTTACCTAATGTGGTTAAAGTAAGAACACAATAAGTCTGCAAATACATGCAGAGTTGACTTAGTGATGTGTTTGTTCAATAATAAACACTTAAACACTGTGAGTGAGAACTGAGCATGTAAGTTTGCAATTTGTATGTAAGCACATTTTGTGTTTACATATTAAAATATAGCAATGAAGTTTCCGTCTTTCCATTATGTGTTTTAAACAGGGGTCAACTGATATGCTTTATCTAGGACCAATACTAATGCAATTATTATTTGTCATGGAAACAGAACCAATATACTATTGCAATAAAAATTGTCTTGGTGTCAAGATTTAGATAAATAAAAACTCCAGCATTAAACTTTGATAATCTGTGCCTGATTGCCTGCCTTACTTACTCACTTACTACAGTGTTAGAGTGTTACGAGTCATTACTCGTGATGTGTAACCAATCACATAGAGTTGTGGTTGGGACATTAAGTCTCTGTTACGGTGCTGGATGCTAAAACAGTCCAAACTCGTTAAAGAGAACTCTCTCTCACACTTAGATCTATCTGTGCATTATCACACTTTTTTCGGTCTAGCAGACCTTCACCACAGCACACATTTTCAACAGTTAACAGGCAGATAAAGGACAGACACCCTCATGCCTCTGCAATTCACCTGTGTCACGTTGTTGGTGGAGGCTCCACCTCCTGGGATCTGCTGAGCCTGAGCACTACTCTTTTTCCCTTGCGATTTGGCAAGGGAACTATGGCAGACCATAACGGCTTGTCAATGAGTGCTGCAAACACAAGCAGTTTTGATCACATCTTCAGTCCAGTCAACACGTTTAATTGTTTAATTCTGAAGCAGTTGTGATCCTGTCAGAATCCTGTACAACTTGAGTCGGCCAGTAGAATATCGATTCTGACAATCGTACAAGCAAGAACCAGACGTTTTTAATGACTGACTTTTTTTTCTTTCTTTTTTTTTTAGGATAATTTTTTTGGCTTTTTGCCTTTATTTTGACAGGACAGCTGGAGACATGACAGGAAAGGGGGGCAGAGAGAGAGGGGATGACATGCAGCAAATGGGCCACAGGCGGGAGTCAAACCTGCGGTGGCTGCACAGGACTGATAGCCTCAGTGCATGGGGCGCACTACCAACTGAGCTATATGGGCACCCATGACATTGACTTTTAAAAGGTCCATAGGAGCCATACTTAATACACCGACCCAGAGTTTAAGGTCGACCCAGAGTTTTAATTTATGTGAAAACCAAGTCCAGGCAATCATGAAACACTGTAATACAAGCTTTGTGTCAAAAGTTGTATCTTGAATGCACACATATGTACCTGGTTAAGAAAAGGTAACTGAGGGGAAAAATTGTGAAACAAGGAGAAATTTTGTGGTGCCTGTGTAGCTTAGTCGGTAGAGTGTGCGCCACATATATGGAGGCTCTGAGTCCTTGGCAGCAGCCGCGGGTTTGACTCCTGCCTGTGGCCCTTTGTTGCATGTCCAGTCAATTAAAGGCATAAAAAAGACAAAAAAATATATTTTTTAAAAAGGACTATTTTTTTGTCACTTGTACGTGAACTGTTTGCCTGTTATCTTCCTTTCAGTTCAATCCAAGATCACATTGAGGAAAGTTTCCAATTGAAAAATCAATCCTTAATTTTCATTTTTGTAAAGACTGGCTGTATGCAGTCAGATTTTGCCCTAAATTAAGGAAGATCCTCTGTTTGTTTTAGGAAACTGAAGGGGAAAATGCAAGGAAGGAAAATCTGTGTGTGATTCAACCATTGTTTAAAAACAGAACTTGATTCTCCTTTTGATCCTGTGATGTTCTCACACTCAGACAGACTAATGGAAAGAAAAAGACGTATTTCACACTGTGGTCACAACTGAGCAGCTGAAAATATCTGAGCCTGTTCTTCCTGGCATGTTTGTGTGAGCTGTAATTGTGCCACAATACCATCTCCATCACCACTGCTAATTCACTACCTGTTTACATCCTCCATCAAAGCAGCTGCATGTTTGCTAATCACGTCCTGTTGTTTATTTTACAAATATAGATTTTTACTGGAATACTAAAAAAGCTGCGCTTACGGGCTTTCTGTGGCAGCTGCGACACTTTTAATCGTCAGTTGATTGTGAAATCTTCACTGGCTGAGATTTGTCCGTGAAGCAGCAGGCAGGTGGTGTGAATGAACACCAACCACTGTCCTCTGTTGACGCAGGCATTGATTCAGAGGGAAGTGACCACTTCAGAGTAAAACAGGACAGTGGCTCATTAGTAATATCAGCACTTTGAAATCAGAGTAATTTACCACAGGAGGAAAACACTGAGGCTTTCACATGTTCACAACAACACGTCTGAAATGGTGGAAGGGAAACTGAGGCAACAGGGTCAGGAGGTGATGCTCGCCAACGCCTTTCAACAAGTGCTAATTATTGGGCAACAAGAGGAAGAGAAAGGTTATCCAAGGCACATGAGTAATCAGCCACTGAGCCAGTTGGATTGAACATCTTGTGTTATATAGGAAGCAGAGCAAAATTGCATTGCTGTGAATTCTGTATCTTAAACATAATCCCATATTGAGTCTGCCTTCTGTAGGAGTGAGGTGCCTTAATGAGATTAAAGCCTAGTGAGTGACTGCATAAAGCCATGTCCCACTTCCCATTCATGAGGTCCTCAATGTTTTATACAAACGGTTTATTTTTGACTCTTGCAACAAATAGCAGTAATGAGGAGTTCAGGTTTTGTCTGATTATTGCCTCTTCGTCAGTTTCTTGTACTTGTAATGGATATTCTATAGAAGAATGTGTTTTGTATATAGGAGTTATTAACGTGAAATTTAGGGATATACTATCATGCAACATTAATTATAATAATGCTAATAATGCTAATAATAATACACTTTATTTATACTGCACCTTTCAAAACATTGGAACAAAATGCTTTACATGGGATAAAATGACACATTTAAACACAACAGATAAATTAAAGATAACATAACCAAAATAGAACTACAAGAATTCACTCAGTAGAGCGCAGATTTCCGCCAGACAACAGATGGTGAAGCACCTACTGCAATGCTACCACAACTTACACATGCAGCCAGTGGAGATTTGCAAAGTTTTGAATAGTTATTTGTGTAGTAAAGTGTAGTGCATAGTTTTCTTCTATATTTGCATGCAAAGTTTGTAATAAACTGTTTTCCTATTTTATAGTCTCATTTCTCTGAATAGTGTAATGTGATGGGTCCAGTAGTATGCGAGATTAGCTGCAGACAACCTCCAGCCCCACTCGTCACTCACATGCACACACGACCAATCGCATGATAATAAAAGAAGATAAAAATGGCAAAATAAACAAATAACACATATCAGAACTGTTCCCAATATGTGTAATGTGTTGCAGGTCCAACTGTATATGCATTTATATGTCTTAACCTCCTTAAAAACATCCACTTTTTTATCTCGAGGTGTTCTTGTGAACACAATCTTGTGAAACAGAATGACAATTAACCCTCTCCCAGCCGTTGTAAAATGTCATTGATCTCCATAGTCTTGAATTACTGAAATGCTCTTGCAAAATTAGGTCATTTCCAGTACGACTTGTACCTAATGTTCTAACTAGTACAGCCAAAGCCGAGTACGTACCCTCCTGTGCTATTTTGACCAGATTAGAGTCATGATGGCTCAGAACTATTGATGTGTTATTGAGGCTGAGATGAACAAAAAAAACAAAAAAACAAAAAAAAACCAAAATGACTCATAAACACGTGATGTGGATGCTGACAGCCTGCTGCCTGTTGCTGGGGACTAAAAAGAGGTTGTTTTTTTGAGCTGTGACTCCTTATCCTGATGACCTCCTAATCCTGACCTCGGCTGGGGTCAGGACTGTTGAAGGTGGAGCAGTTCCACCGAACTGTGGACAACACGGCATCAGTTAGTCTGCTTCAGATGAAAGGTGGGGGGGGGTTAAGGAGGCAGGCAGGTGGGCCTTAAAAACAACATCAGCCACACACAAAGAGTTTAATAGATCAGATTTTGTTAATTTCTTACTAACACTTGAAGGACGTTAATCACACAGTATGTAATTTCTGCCTCTTGGGGTCTTTCACAATAACAAAAGACAGATTTTGGTGACATCGTGGGATAATGGGAGTCATTGTCTTCATTCATAAACAACCGCCACTGCATCTACGAATGAGATGGTGTGTTAAAGTTTTATTCACGTCATTTTTAGTCATGTTCGCTGATTCCCCTCCTCACTCTCTGATGTATTGTCTGGTGTTTCCCATGTTTCCCTAGCAGTTTATTTATTTATTTATTACATTTTGGTAACAGAGTCGGTTGATTTGAATGGGAGCACTTTAATTCCCATGTTTTTCATAGATTAATAAATGTGATTAATTTAAGATAATGTATCTTAACTTCCTGGTTAAATACATAAAGAAAAATTCACCATCAATTATGTACTATTAATTGAAAACAATCTGCTTCTGCATCACCATTTACGTCACGTCTTTCCAGTCTTCCAACCACTCAAAGCACTTCATGTGCACTACACTACATATCAGCATCTACACACACATTCATACACTCATGGCATAGTGCCAACCTGCTCATCAGGAATTCACCTGTGTAAATCCATTCACACACTCACACGGCCATCAGGAGCACAGTGGGTTTCAGTATTTTTTTCAAGATGATAAACATGTAGACTGGAGGAGCCTGGAATTGATTGAACCACCAACCTTCTGATAAGTGGGAGATGCTCTCTTCCTCCTGAGCCACAACCACCCGAAAGCAAGAATAAAAAAGACAAGCAAACATATAAAACAGTTTTAAAAAATGACAGACTTGATGTTCAGATTGGAGTATTATGTATTATGGTGCTCAAGCATGTGTCAACAGGTGTCAGTCCTGAACAGATTTTCATACGGCACAAAAACACAATGTAAAAACAGTGGCTGGTTGTCATGGAAACTGAGAAAAACACAATAAAAACATCTAAAAATAGCATCTCTGCATTAGATAAGTATACACGATTTGCTTACAGGTATGATCTTGCATCCATCAACCTATCAATAAATGACAAAGTGAATACTTTAAATCATTGGTTACTGTAACAATACATTAAATATCACAATATTGTAATTAAAAAAGTCTTGGTATCGCACCAAACTGTGATGATAGCTACCACATTGCTTTCTTTAATTAAATGTATTATTTTTATTTCACAAAAGGACTTCCTCTGATGGTTGCATTGCTTCTGTGTTGCAATTGTACACAATAATTCATCAAAATTGAAAGCAGAAAATGCTGTACACATCAGATTAATTTTTTTACAACAGACATTTTTTCAAGTCATTTTTCTTTTTTTAATATCGCAATAAATATTGTATCGTGGACATTTTATCGTGGTATTATCGTACTGTGAGTTTTTGGTGCCATAACATTCCTATCATAACATATTCTAAAGCATTCTGAGTATTCAGACAGATTTATTCCAAACGGCATTCATTTTTAATGGAGTCATTTTGGTGTGAGTTGAAAATTGCTTGAACAATTCCTCTCCATTTGGTTTCCTGTCAAAGTCATCATGTTGTGTTGTAAAACTGCTTGGAGCAGGAACTCTTCCTTTGTGGTGCCGTCAAGGAAGCTTCAGCTTCCAATATTTACATGTTGGCTGTCAAGAAGTGTTTCTTTCACAAGGTATGTGGTCGGGAAATCTGACCCGGAAGACTAACAATAAACAAACATGGATGTCCTGGAATGGACTATGAATTTGGCACAGGCATCAAAAAGACTACTGCTTGGCAGCCGATTCTTACTGTAAGTGGTTTACGTGGCAGGAAAAATGTGAAAGAACCAGACGTGACAACAGAGACATACTGCATGAAAATATGATATAATTTATGAAATGGAAAATATGTAACTGTTTTAATACTTGTTATAAATTGACCAAAGTTCTTGGGTCTTCAATACGCCTGAGATCTGTTTACTAAAGTAACACAGAAGGATATGGTTGAAAGTTCCCGAAAAAGACGTTAAATTAGCCTTGAGTTTAGGATATTGCCTCACAGATATGTTCAAATATAATTAAAGCAACATGTCGAGAATAAATAAGACTATTTATTTGATTTTGTTGCCACTTGGGAGCAGAAGAAGTCAAAAAGAAGTATTGAATTGATATGGCAAATATATTAGGCTCTCTTTTTATTATTGAATTTTACAATAAGAATATCCAAAAACAAATCTAAAAAAAAAGGAAGAAAAAAAACCCACAGAGGTGACCAAACAGACAATGGTATAAGAAAGGCAGTTATTTTGGTTACAGTAATGTGGTGGGAATTAGTACATGGCAACAATTACATAATACTGCACTAAACCATCAGGTTCTTGTCAAGGTTGGGTCACTCCCTCCGGACATATGTCCACTAAAGCTGTCCCATTGTTCTTTGTCCACATCATTTTTCCAGTTCAGTCTTCCCAGCATCTTTTCTCATGTGGCTATTTCCATCAGGTGTTCCCTCCACATTTTCAGTGTAGGAATTTAAGGCTCTTTCCAGCATTTCAGAATCATCCAAGTACAAGTTATTAAGCCAGTTATTAATACTCTAAATGCAAATTAACTGCGGCACCAAAGTTTTGTCCCCAAGGAGACACAGCTTTGGTTATCTTGGCAGTTCACTTTCTAACATTCACTGATATATTCCAGAACTTTCCTCCATAGGCTGGAGATGTATTTTAATCACGTTTGTGTTGGCATGCACAAAGCATTCATTTCTGAGGACGAATACAACCATGGCTCCAAATGGACACAGGATACACAAGTTCATATAGTCTCTATAGAGACAGAATGCATTTTAAGCCCCGCCCACATCAGAGGGAAAAACAATCCATGGTTCTCCATTAACTTGTTGAGATGCACTACCAATAAGTTAAAGAACCCAGAACTAAATTTTCATAAGCAGTAAAACCAAGAAAAAGAGTCATTAAGAAGACAAAAGTAGCGTCACGCCTAGATTACAGCTGCTAGTTTGACCAAATAAACTGTTGAAATTTGAGATTTACTGGAAATATTGAGTTTATAAGTTTAAATTGTCCTCTCTGGTAGACACAGTGCTAAAATAAACTGCTGATGTGTGGAAATCTAGTGTTTTCTAGTGAGCTACAATCACTTTGTTAGTGTTTTAAGCACTTGGTAATGTGTGACACATTGCATTTCATGCTTTGACCTCTGATTCAGTAACACACAAGAGACAATAGATACAATTTGACATCAAACACTCTCTTCACAGTCATTAGATTAAACACAGATTTTAGAAAAGTGTCTGTCCAGCAGTGGGGTGACTTCTGAATACTAGAGCCAATCAAAATGTGGGACATTGTCTCAGTATGTGGGGCGTGGGACAAGGGATAAAAATGCTGTGCAGTCCCACATAAAGTGGAACACCTGGTCACCTTCATTATGCTGCAGTGAATATAATTTATATACACATACAACACAAACTACAATATATTACAACACTGTTATTAACAATATAAACACTATAATAAGGACAAAAGAAGTGGTATTATTCGCAATGCTTTGTGGGATGAGTAGCTTCTTCACTCTTGAAATAATTATGTACAAAGTCATGAATCAAATGTTACAGGATCACGATTCATCTCTTAGTGGGTTGCATTAGTTCCAGACTCTATATTAAAAAAATTGTATGACACATTAATGGAGTGAATGAACTGGAAATTTACCTCCTGTAGCAGAGCTATTGAAAACGTCAGCAGTCACTGTTGAGCTCTTTTCACCAGTGTTTTAGCTCTGCTCTGGTCTCCTCCAACTCCAGTGTTTTAGTTGCCAGATACTAAACTTTTAACAACTACTTGTAGCCTTTTTTCGTGCTACTGGAAGTGTATAAGAGTTTTTTGTGGGGTTTTTTTTTTGGCTGTTGCTGGAGATGGAGCTGTAGCGACACTGAACCAAACAGTAAATGTACCATAAAACAAAATCGCTAAGATAAAAGAAACTAAAAACTCTGTAGAGCTGCCAGTTTGGGTTATGATTCTTTGTGGGATCAAGTGAAAAGCTAAAGCATATCTTTAAAAACAGGTTTCAAGTATGGTAACCCTGTGGTTTCAAAAGTCAGCTGAAAGGCTATGATGAAGTTCACAGGGAGTTGAAAGCAGTTTATTATATCTTATGGTACACTGTAGAAGATGTTAGGAAGCAATATAAAGTAGACGTGATTCATGGTAAATAGCCTCAAAGTGAAACGATGTGGTGTTTTAACTGTCACTCAGAGAACAGGTGCATTAGTTTATGTTGTGTTTCTCTCTGTAATGACACAAATCTGCTTGAAATGATCAGCTCACTGCAGGGAGGGATTAAAGTGCTCTTACATAAAAGCCTGAAGCTGCACTTTCTGACTCTCTCAAGGTGTGTGCTGCTGCCTGAAGCTGCATTAGTAACAATCACACGTTACAGCGTAACCTTTACCTCATTCCATCATATAGGAATGTAGGTAGCACCCTTTTTGAACGTGACAGCAAAAAACAACAGGGTCAGGGTTCGTTATGATAAGGCTGACTCACTCTGTTATTATGAACATACTGTGACATACTGCAGTGATTTTTGTCTACAGTATCTGTTAGAGTTGTGGGAATATGGCAGCCCACTTCCGCCAACGTGATCAAGTCATCCAGTCACAAAATAATAACGAAGTATTTCAAAAATAATGAGAAACTTTCTCAAAATAATAATCCATTATTTCAAAAATAATGAGTTAGTATCTCAAGATAAGAGAAACTTTCTCATAATAATAAGTTTATATCTCTAAATAATGAGAAGCTCCCCAAAACAATGAGAACCTTTTTCACAATAATGAGCTTGTATCTCAAAATAACTGGAGAAAGTATTAATATAATATTAAAAATGAGTTAGTATCTCAAGATGATGAGAAACTTTCTCATGATAATTAGCTAGTTTCTCAAAATAACTGGAGAATGTATTGATATAATAATAATGATAATAATAATAATTGTAATAAAAATAATAATTTAATTGTAATAAGTGATGAGTTAATATCTCAAAATAACAACTAAACTTTTCAAAATAATTACTAAGTATCTTAATGAGAAACCCTCTGAAAATAGTGAGAGTCTCTCAAAATAATGACTCATTATCTTAAAATAATGAAGTTTGTCAAAATAATGAGAAACTTTCCCAAAATAATGACTTACAGTATCATTTTCATCACCTTAGCAGAAACGGGCCTCCATATATATATATATATATATATATATATATATATATCTGACAGGTAAATACAAGGAGTTTTTTCAAAGTGTGGCCTTGGAGGACAGAGTTATGTATCCAGAGGTGTCGGGACCTTGTGTGTGAAACAGGCAGCCCTCGGAGGCCCACAGCTATCCCTGAGTTAATCATCAACCACATGTGCTCGGAAGTCATATGAGGAAACACTGGCGGTCTGCTTATAGAACATGGGAAAGCAGGCATGGTGGCAGAGGTTAGTGACAAACGCAGGTTCACACAGACTTTCTTGACTGAAAGAACAATGAGGTTCACACATGATTCATCCCGCGCCTCTTCCTAGACGCCAGTACGCTACACTTCTCCACCACAGGAAAAGATGCTGCCGTGTGTCGGGGTGGAGTGGGACATCCACCACTGGGCCCACTTCCCCTTCCCCAGTGCGTCTGCAAGGCTCGAGGTGTACGGCTCCAAAGAAAGATTTCTTCCTGCTGACATTTACAGTGTTTGCAAAGACAATACTTTGAGTTTTGAGGCAGAGCTTGATGGATGCACAGCCTCTCTGAGGTTAATGGACACTCACATTTATAGTAACGGCGCTGTGGACTGTGCGTGGCCTCCAGCCAAGTCCAGGAGGCCGGTTTTCAAACATGTAAGCACTCTTCCACTCTCATGCACCTAATTGAAGCCTGGAAAGTAAATGTGCAATGACAGCGACTCTGCATCACAATACATTCCAGCAGCTCCCCCAAATAGTCACATGGCCCCTTTTCATCCCCAACAGGAGCACAAATAAACGACGGCGAGGGGAAACACTAAGAGGGGCTCTTCGCTCACACTTACGCCTTGGAAGTGATCTCAGCAGCCACCTTCTCTAAAGCGCTCGGTAAACTTGCTCTTGTTAAAACATGCCCGATCCTTTTCCTGCCAGAGAGCTGTTAATCCTGACAAGGCTGTGTGCCCCTAATTCCCTGGAAAGCTGGAACCTGCCGTTTGTTGATGTGTTGTGTAGCTACAAGCACTGGAGGCCACAAGTTAAAGCATTCGCCCTTTTCTTTTAGAGCCATGAGGGAAAAAAATTACATGTCAAACATGTGTCTGCAAGTCCTCATGTGTCGAGGAAACTGACATCGAAGTGCGCTATAAAACAGTAGCAACTAGCCACTGGGTTTCTGGGGCCACAGTACAGAAAGTTCCTTTCCTAAGTCTTAAGTTTAGAGAGGAAGAGTCTAGATTTTACCCATTGTGGTATTACAGAGACAAATCCTAATTTATCTCATATACTCAATCCTACATAGTTTAGTGACTTTTATTACTGAAACATAGGCCCACATGGGGCGTTCAAGTGGGCTCATCTAGTAAACACAGTAAACACGACCCCATTTGAGTGCACCAATTGTTAGCTAACACTACTGTCACACACTGTTAGCTAAAACTACCATTAGTTACTGTTAGCTGACATTATATAAATCAGATACTATGCACTACATACCCAAAATGTATACTGTTGTTCAACATACTTTTGTCTAAATAAACAGTATGTGGTCAGATGCACTGCTCAGCAGGTATCACATCACTTCTGGAGGGCCTCCTTAAGACTGGAGATGCATAACCATGGTAACCTGTGCAAATGACAAAACCAATTTATAAAATATATTTCACCTAGCAAAGTCAAACCTCAGTTACATTTAAACTGAAGTGTTACTGGTATTATACCATGCTTTCTTGGTTGCTGTCTGCCTTTGTCTTAAATGTTGTTGTCATCGTCAATACTGCATTCCATTTTGGGATATGCGGGTCTAGTGTCCAGTGCTCGTATACTATAATATTTTCCCGAAAAAAGTATGCACCTTGCACACTATTGGTTTCATGCTTCTATACATAAAGTTACACATTGCAATGCAATACACATTGCATACTACTCTACTCTACTCTACTGTTTTAGTGTGCAACATAGCATGTTAGTATAGCATGTTAGTTCAGACACAGCAATACTGTTGGCTAACACTTCCATCAGTCACAGTTAGCTAACACTACCATTGCATACTACTGTACTATTAGTGAACACTACTGTTAGCTACTGTTTGCAAAACCTATTAGTAAACACCACCGTTAGCTACCATTAGCTAGTTAATAAGTTAGCTACTATGGCTTGGAAAAGTGAAAGTTAAGGCAGCATAACAGTTATTCTAAAGTTAGGAGAGTTTATTTGAAATTTTAAGTTAAGATAGGATCTGCATGTTAGGAAGGTTCCTTATTACAGCCCCTGAAGCACAGTGGCAAGGTCTGTGTGACAAAACCAGCCGTGTGTTATGTCAAAAACAGCCCAACAGTCAATAAATCTGCGACTGAAATATGGATAAAAATTAAAAAAAAGCCCTGAAGCCCACATGCTACAGTTTACACAGTAGTTGGTGATTATAGATGCTCATTAAGAGACCCCATTGTGCTGATGAGTCCATCGTAACTAAATCCACCTCAGTGCACAGTGCTGTTAGAGGGCTCGTCAGTAAACAATGGGCATGGATTACAGTTAAGAGTCTTATTATTATCTCCTCTATCCGAGGTTAAGACCACAGAACACCTGCTGCTCCATGTGGACACTTTGCCTACATCATCATATTCCAGCAGCAGATAGAAGGAAACCCCGGTGAGGCCGTCTGTTCAGGCATGCACAGATTATTCTGTAAATGTGGAGGGAAATGTGCCATTAAAGAGCCAGTGGCTGACAAGTCCTCACTTCTCTTAGTCTTTAGGTTAACCAGTCTCTCAAGAAAAGAGTGAAAGTGATGCGGAAAAACCTTTAATCTCATGCCGAGGGTCATGTTAGCACATGTGAAAAGTGTGACGGCAGGGAAAGTAATGTGCTGGGATTTATGGAAACGATATTTTGCAAAGCTCTCCTGCCAATGACAGAAATATATAAAATGCTCAGTTCACCTTCATTTACATTGATAATATTCTGTTGATTTCTGTATGAAACTGGAGACTTGGCTTAAAGGGACAATTCACTTCAAATCAAATTTTTGATTTGGGGGTGAATTGTCCCTTTAAGGGTCTGTTTGATTCAGTTCAAACAGATTCAGGGTGCTGGTATTGTGCATGTTGGCTCACTGGAAAGATTCTGCTACACTAAATGGAATGGGACCATAATATCATTGGTGACACCTGTGTTTACTCTGTTATTTCATATCAGTATGGCTGCTGTGAAAAAGGTCTATTGATGAATATATCATATATGAAAATTAATGATTTCACTCAGATTTGATTGAGGAAAACTTTCAGGAGTCAACAGGTAACATTTTCTAAAGCAACATTTCAAAAAGGAGTTAAATAAAAACAATTATGTTACAGCTGACATAACAAACTAGTCTATTGATATACAACTAGTTAATTATGGTGCATATTTGTGAACAATATTGTCATGTGGTACACAACAGCGGTAGAAAGATCAGTTCTCAAAGAATCGATGGTACAGATAGTGTCGTCAATAGGATCCATCCATCCATCCATCCATCCATCCATCCATCCATCCATCCATCCATCTCATGTTAAATCACATTTTGAGCTGCTGGACACTTGATAGCAGATTGGCAACAGGCAAAGGGACGTATGGCAAGAAATTGTTCATTTTAATTAACGCCTTAAAGAGCCATTTCCTGCAATATAGAGCCTTCAATCATGAAGACTGTTGTCGTTTTATAGTCAATCATGACTATAAAACTCAGTTTTTATTGCACTGTTATATATAAAAATATTGTTTTTTTTATTGTGCTCTGTAGTTTCAGCAGTGAGTGATATAAAATGTTATCTCGATGTTGCATATATTTCTTTCTGTTCTCCCTGAGTCTCCACTGTCACTTCATTCTGCATTATAGAGAGCGACACACCTAGCTTATGAATACAATGAACTGGTTTGAATAAATGGACTCCTGGACAGAACAGGAGGGAGAGTGTGTGCTTGCGTCTTTCGCCAGATGGAGATAACTGTTTATCTGCTCGTCTCTGCAATGGTACACTTTCATTCACAACACAGCCATACAGACATTTTCCCTGAAGTGTGACTAGGTCTTGAGATTGGAAAGTGGCTTCACAGATTTCCCTGAATATCGACACCATGCAGGGAACGTTCCTGAACATTTAGGGGACAGACTGCATGTGTGAAAATGGTTTTATTTTAGAGCAGGGGTCTGCATCCTCCAGCTCTGGAGCCACATGTGGCTCTTTTGCCTCTCTCCTTTGGCTCCCTGTGGCTTTGACAAAAAAAAAAAAAAAGTTTAATGTATCATTTTTGTAGGCCTAAAGTGATTCTTGCATTCTCCAATGGTAAAACCTGTGCGCACTGAAATATAATTGTTTTTATGAAAATGTGCGTTATAGCCCATGTCTACAGCTCGATTCCTTTTCCTATAAATCTTGCTTGTGGCTAGTCCTGATTCTCGCTTGGGCAAAAACAGTGCTTTTGAGAGTAAAGTTTGGGGTGGGGTCGCCAAAACATTGTCTACTCTGAGGTTGTCGGAATTAGATTAACATTTGTTAACTAAAATCACAATTTATACAAAAGTCTGTACACAAAACTATTTTAAAAACATACATTTCTTTGTTTTCAATTTAAAATTGCTACTTTGTAGGCCACAACTCTGTGACCTGTGGAGCTCTGTGATAATGAATCATTATTGTTCTTCTGGGGAGGATATGTGTGTGTGTATAAGCTGCTCTGTTGGATTGTTAAAAGAGGAAAATATGTTAAGTTTATACTAGAAAAGAGACATTCAAGGTTCGTTTTGGACAGTAAAGCTTTGTGAAGACATTTTTCTCCCCTATATGTTATTACATGAGCTGCTTTTAATAATAAAAATATATTATTCTGGCCCTGGAATTACTTGATACTGGAACAAAGCCAGTTTTTGTGATATCATCTGTCCATTGAACAAAGACTTTTCTACTGCCTCCATGTGGCTACGGTTAGGGTTTGAAGACAGGAAGTAAATGAGCGTATGTCTGTGCATTAATAACAGTCAAGTATAAACAGTACACAGTGTGTAGGTGGAGGGAAGCACTAGAGCTACAATAAAACTCTGGAGGACAGGATTACTAAACAAACAACCAGTAAAGTTAGGACTTCCTGTTTTAAACACAACACTAAAAGAATTATTGGTTATTTGCAGAGGAACACACCCTGATCACCCAAAATACCTTTGGCTTAAGATGAATCAAAACATACAGTTCACACCCCACAACCCACAGAGGCAAATGCAAACATTTCATTGTACAATAAACCTTTAATAAATAGTTTGTCATTAGTTTCCCATATTTACATAATAACCACCATTTACTTATGTTGCCATACTCATTTCTTGGCTAATTTTAGGCACACAGAGAGGGGGTTCAGGCCACAAACCACATCGTACTAAAAACAGGAGTGGCTAGCAGGTAAGTCTTGAGAAATATATAATAATAATTGCACCATACAACCAAATAGACCAAGAGGTGGCCGTCTCCTTGAGCAATAAATATATACAGTTGCTGTACGTACAGGTGATTTTTGTACATTTACAGTCGTCTTGCTTGGAAGCTGTACGAGTGCACGTGGGGCTGGTGCAGAATCTTACCAATTTAAGCAGGATCTGAATTTATGGGTTTACCAATGTGTTGGTCTGACAAATGATAAATAAAAAAAAAAAAGAAGAAGAAGAAAGATATTCATAGATTAAATCAACACCAATGGCCTCCTGTCTGGTAACACCCCCTCTGAAATAATAATAAAAATTATGACACGTTAAGTCAAAATGTTGAGGGGATAGCGTGGTCAACATGTACAGCTTGGCTTGGAACATTCAGTGACTTCTTGTTATGATCTACTGGGAAAAATGAGCTTATCAAATGTAACTCACAACGCTTGAAATGCTTGTTATCAAATGAAGACCGAGACTGAAAACAACAGACAGATGGACATTCGATGATTTTACCATCTAGCCACAATGTTGAAAAGATTCCTAAAAATGACTGGATGAAGTTTTAAAAAGCTATAAAAAAAGAAAAGAAAAAAAGATAGCAGTAAAACTTAAATCATCAGTCAAAGAAATTAAGACAAGAGGAAACAAAACAAACAAACAAACAAACAAACAAAAAAACATATTCAAAATCACTCAAGTGCACAAGCACACATACAGTATGAAAAAGCAAACCAAAAAAAATTTGGCACAAAATATGACGTACATTTCTCTTCAGATAGATGTTAAACAGCATGAAACCCACCGTTAGTCACTATTCCTTATTTTCACGTTGTAATTTGGCTACTTAAATGCACTTGAGGCATTTAGAAATTAACTGTTAAAAATTACAACAAGGATCATTTACCAGTCTCTGACACCGTAAGTGAACAAAGGGAACACAGTTTCACTGGTGTGAAGCACCAGGACCAGGCGTAGTCAATGTGCAGCAGTTTCAGACCTGCAGTTTTTGTTCAACCTGCGCCACCTACTGGCAAGAATGCTGATCTCCTCCATCTACAGGCAAGGACACATGACAAGACGCTGCAGTTTGGACACTTCCAGGCTCTTTTTTCTAAGTGTACATATTTGAGGTTTTATAATTTGTTCTATTTTAATGAATTTGTTAAGTGGATCATGTTTACTAATGAGTTCTGGGACAACCAGAGTTCACAATAGAGCTGCAACGATTTAATAGTTTAGTAAAGTGATTCTAGCCTCCTAAATGTGAATGTTTTCTGGTTTCTTTAGTCCTTCCTGACAGTAAACAAAATATCTTTGGGTTGTGGACAAAAACTAAGACATCAAAGGGTGTCATTTTGGGCTTTGGAAAAAGCTGAACAACTTTTTTCACCATTTTCTGAAATTTTACAGACCAAACAACAAATAATCGATGAGCCTAGAATATGATTAATCAACGGTGAAAATAATGGTTTGTTGCAGCCAAAGTTCACAATGCTCTCAATGTCATCATGTAACCTCTGACTTCAAGCACTGTCCTAGTTACTTGGTATTTAATATGATTTAATATCCACTGGAGGATATAATAAAGAGCTACAATGATTAATCAATCAATTAATTCAGAGTAAACCATTTTGATGTTTGATATTTTTTCTTCAAAATGACTGAAACAATTAATCAGTCATTTGTTATTCATAGTTTCTTAAATGTGGGTATTTGCTGCTTTTCTTACAATTCATGATGATAAAACAAGAGTCTCTGGGTTTTGGACTGTTGGCTGGAAAAAAGGACAATTTGAGGACGTCGCTTTTGGAAATTGCGACGAGCATGTTTCACATTTTAGAGGCTGAACGATTGATCAGAACAACAATTAGCTGATTAAACGATAATGAAGATACTTGTTTGTTGCAGCCTAATGGAGGATGAAAACCGTCATTTTAATTTATTTTATTTTATCTATGGTTTCATTTTATGGGTACTTATTTTCTCTGTTTTGATAATCAGCATTGGTTCATTTGGATGGGAACACTTATTTATATGTTTTTATAAATTAATAAATTTAATTTCAAACCTTGAGTGGCTCTTAATGATGCCATTTTTACTTTCTCGAAGCTAATAGGTTTGTGGAAAAAGTAAAACCTTAAAAATACTCAAATACATCAGCTTTTAAAAGGAACAATCTGCTGAAATTGCAGCAGATTTTTACCTTCCTTGCCTGTAGGGTGCAATAGACTTTTTGTCATCTACTAGTCTGAAATACTGTTCAAACTACAGGTTGTTTTGTTTTATTTTTTTCAACTTTAGGTGGCGCAGGTTGGCATATATAGCTGTTGGGAAAAGTTGGCCTTCTAGGCTTTCTGCAAGAAAGACCTTCTTGGGTAGGTTTGAGGGGGAAAAATATAGTTTGGGTTAAAATCACAAGTTATCTGCCAGAAATGGATTTCTCGCAGAAAGCCCTGAATACTATCTTACTTATGTTACAACTCCCACTTGTGGAGAATCTGTAGCCTGTTTAAACATGAGAAGCCAGTTCCATGAGGTGCTTCACATCTTAAGTTCCTAGCGTCTGTTGTTATCGTTTGAGAAATGTGCAGTGCCTGTTAATAACTGTTTGTCTGGAAGCTTAAATGTTGACTCAGTGAAACCGTGACATACATCTTGATCCACCCACATTACATCACGCTTTACTTTGAATTATCTACTGCAGCAGCACGAGTGATATTCTGTTTAACCTAATGATATTAATTCAAAGACTCCGTATTAACAGTCAGCCGCGACACTGACATGCTGATAACAACGCTCTAGCCCCGAATGATCCAGAGGCTTTCAAAATAAAACCATGGTTGTGTAAGCCTTAACCCTGATGGTGATAAATGTCAGGAAACAACGCAAGAGGAAGGGCTTGAAAACAAAGGGAATAAAAAGAGTGTAACCGCTCCGATGGGAGCAATAGCGTAAGATTACAGAGCCTTTCTCAGACCTCAGTCTTCATACAGGTTACGTAATTAATATATATATATATGTACATATATATATTAAGTCACTTCGAGGCAACATTTGTTTCTTGAATAAGAACTTGAAGCACAACTAGCCTTCAGTTTGAACAGAGAAAAATATACAACCCAAACTGTACTACTTATCTAGAGAATGGCAAGTAAACATTGAAAAACAGTTTCAGCTAATAAAGTGGTCTCTCTTGCACACTCTCTCTGTGAGAAGTGTAAAGTGTGGTTTTCCAAAGCTTTTTATATCTGAACTGATTGACCCATCCTGACCTAGATTAGGCAGCGCCTCTCCACTGGTCTGCAGAGACTCTCTTCACAGGTTTACAGTTGCTGTGCTTCCCTGCTGAGCACACAGAGGAAGAACTGTGTTCCCTTCTTGGATGCTTTAACAGAGCATCTGGACAGATGTTAGCTCGTGAAAGACCATTAGACAAGTGCTCAACTAACTGTTTGTTACACTCTGGACAAACAGACACAGTTGCCACTTCACTGGCTACAGAGGAATATGAAGAGTCACACAGGGATTTAGTAACATTTGAGATAAACTCCACTCGCACTCTTAAACCAAATCACTTCTGTTTTGTTTTGGGGGGCCAAGCTGTTGTATACTCCACTCTGTTACTGCTTTATAGAAACCAAGAATTAGAGTCCAGCTCAGCCACACACCTCTCCACTGCAGCCCGAAAAATATTCAACACACTCTCTTCATACAGGGTCTTCTTTAGAGAGTCCTCACGAGACCCTGCTTTACAAAAGAAAAGGGCTGCTAAGGAAGGAGTGCCCACTTTTGTGCTGTGGACACACCTCTTTCTGGCACCTGAGTCTGATGTGTGCCAGAGGTGAGAGTGTGTCCGTGTGGTCAAATGTGTGTATCAGTTCAAGTGTGCGGGGGGGTTTGTTGGGTTGGAGCGAGGGTGTCTGCCCCCCTTTAGCTGAGGTTATACGCTGCTGTCCTCCAGCAGTGGCTCCTTGCCCTCGGCCCCGCTGCCTTGAGGGCTGTGGGAGTGACTCTGTGCCCCGTTGCTGTGCTTCTTGTAGGCGCCAGGCCTCATGCCGGGCCCCGTGTGCTCCGGGATAAACAGGGCCACCAGCAGGGACAGCAGCACTGAGCATGCTCCAAATAGGAAGGGAGGACCTGGGATGATGGCACTCTGAAGATATGACAGAAAAAGAAATTGTAAGAGAGGCTGTGGGGAGAATAATGCTAATTACACACGCACTCTATACATGAAAAAACAAAACAAAACAATATACTTCTGGAAATTTGTCCCAAAAGCCTACAAGAGGAGGACTTGTATCTTTTTTGATCTAGAGAATTACAGCACTTAAAAAACAAGAAATTGGAAAAAATTTGAACCTCCAGAGTTAAACAAGTGGCTGGAAACAGTAAAGGATATAGATAGTATTGAGGCAGCCTATGAAATCAATAAGAACGAATAACTGTTCAAAAAAAAAGAACAGTTTTTAAATCAAGTAAAGGCAATTGACTGCCAATATATTATATAAATACAAATGAAATAGGTGGATTATATTTTTAGAAGTTGTTTTGAGCAAAACTGTAAAGGAAAACTGTCGCAGCAGTAGTAACCCTAATTATATAATAAAATATCAATGCCTTCTTTTTTTAATAAAACTTTTCCCCCATGGTTTTCCAATCTTTTTTTCCTTTTAAATATGTTTAAACATTGAGTTACATAGAAAACAATTAAAAAAACAAACAACAAAAAAAACACCTTTTTTTCATATTCCTCTTTGATAATTTATAAAACAAGTTACAGCAGGATAATCTCATAATTATGAGATTGCAGCAGCACCCCACATATAACCATTGCTGCTGTTCTCTTATGCAGCCATCAAACTGTAAAAAAAGGCTTTAACCTACACTTTAATACTGAGACCAACAGGGTTTGAAGGGGACAAGATGCTTCTGAACAGATTTTCTATTGCTAGTTTGCTTTTCTGTGATTTTAAAGACATTTTCAATCACTAAAATAAATGATTAATTTTCACGAATTCTGAATAAAAATATTTAATTTCAGAATGGGTGAAACCTATTTATTAAACTAAACCTGTTAATATGACATACTACTGTCTCTCTAATTGGCTGTAATATTTAGATGAACTAATAATCAATCAAATTATAGTAATAATGAAGAACTTTAATCCATGTATATGTATGCATGGACGTACACAGTATGATCAGTAACATCTTCACTGGTCACACTTTATTGTCTATATATGCACTGTTTTTTGTGTATGGGTGAAGGATAGCAAAAAGAAAAAAATGTCAAAATTGGTGTCAAAATGTTTAAACAGATGGAAATGTGTCAGTATGTATTGACACAATAAAGTATAAAAAAAAGAATAAAACAATTGATTACTCAGGCTCACCTCGTCAGTGGGGTTGGCCATGTTGGATTTGGCACCTTTGTCGTTGCCGTCCGTGTCAGTCAGCTCCACATGGAACAAGTAGAAGACGAAACCATAGAGAGCAGGGCCCAAACCGTTACAGAGGCCCCGAATCCCAGTAATCATTCCCTGGACGACACCTGTAGGCAAACGGATAAAAACATTATATAAACAACACTGTGAGGAAAATCTCTGATTGATGCTACATTTCAATGAGAATTACTGCTATTTATCAAGGAAATTAAAAATACATGTTTTCTTATTCGTATATACAAGTCAAAGCACGCAAAATAACCTACATATTTCAGGAGTCAACAGGAACTCCATTTGATGAAGTGGGACCAGAGAAAACAGTTTACAAATGTGTGTACTTCCCTGTGTGTTCATCCCTCCTTTTTCTGGTATATTAGTGCGAAATGTTTGAGCACAGATTCCCTCTATGTCAAATGCAAATGGATCAATATATTTATTATAACCTGACATGCCAGATGTCACGCCAGGGCAGACACTTTCAGAAAAAAACGTTGCAGGTGACTGGATGAACCATGTATCTATCTATCACATCTAACACAGGCTAACTTGAACCAATCAGATCAAATTCTTGCTGAAGCCAGTCGGAAGAAGACATCTTTTCAACGTCAAGAAAAGCCTTCAGTGCCGTTCTGTTCTCTTCTTTCAATGAAGAAATACTCTCCAGTTCTTGATATAACTGATGCTATCACAGAATCTATGCTAACCTCTCCAGGAGCTGCCAGTGTTTGTTTGAGACGAGTTGCTTCTGGCTGCATATGTCAATATGTCTCTCCTAGGACGCCGATTGGCTACACCACTTAGCGGACGCAAACTGATAATATGAAGCCCAGCAAGATGGATTTTTTTATGTACCAACTGAAATGTGCATTTTGCACCTAGGATAGAAAACTGTAAAAGTACTTAAATTTGGCATTGAATGCAAGGTTAAATTCTAAAGGTCTTTGCACACTTAGTCTGTATTTTTCATCCAAAATTGTCACATGCTAATAAAGACAACACTGTGTCCATCACAATTTCACACCAATTCCAACGCTT